>JAUMHM010084687.1:0-12184 GCA_032362435.1 Melikaiella ostensackeni
AATTTTCAATATTCACTGAGATAAACGCAAAAAACCATGATTTTTATGGGGTTTTCATGGTTTTCACCATGAAAATCAACTAGTCGCCAATTTTCACTATCATTTTCGTAATGAGCGCGTCAAAATACGTAGGTATACGTAGTTTGATGGGTTTTGGAGATACACCCTAATCGGAAGATTATCCGCGCTTTGTCCTGTGAAGAACTTTCCTCCCCTTCTTAAATTTTTTTAACCAATTGAAAACTTGAGCACGAGATAGACACTCATCACCATAAACTTCCTCTAACAAATCATACGTTTCTGTAGCGGATTTTCCAAGTTTCAGAAGAAACTCTACGTTGACGCGCTGTTCTACTTTCGCACTCAACATAATTCCATCGGAGCTCAGGTAGACGGTCAACTTCGAACAAGTGTTACTGTTGTACTGAGGGTCGTACAACCTTGGAATTCGAAGGGTGAGATGGAGGGGGGAAGAACACAGATCAATATCAGACCATGCTTGTTGTTATCGAGGCCTCAGGCAAGCGGCAAAAAAATCAGTCCGGTTATTTAATAGCCACACTTCGTGTTCGGCTAACTGCTTTCTATACAATTTTTTCCATAAGAAGAGTTATGGTATAGGAGTCTGAGAAGCAAACAAATTTTCAGCAAAATTCTTTATTTTCCAAACTGCGAATTATCTAATGATATAAACTTTGATGCAGACTTTTAAGTAGTCAGTCTAATTCAAACAGTAATTACTTTTTAGGATGGTCATCAAGTGTTGACAATTTTCTTAAAATATTATTTGCCACGTAGAAGAAAGTTCAATAAACAAAAAATTAATCTTGAATTGTTTAATAGTATTTAACACTGTTTATATGAATTTTTGTTTGAATTGTGCAAAATCTCCTCCCGCAAATATACATAGAAATTTAAAAAAAAAGGTAACCATTTTATATATTATATTTTTGTATAATATTATTTGTTTTTGTAAATTTTGATACATACTTTCTTCTAAATGTTGTTATTAAGGGAGTATTTCAGAGTGGATTTTTGAGTTATATTTCCACATCATTTTTAGTATAATCTACTGGAAGAATAGTATCTCTTTCTCACATTTTGATGTTATAAAACTGGTTTTATCGTTTACGCACTTTTATTATTCCATGCCTTTGATGGATACTATATTTTGAAAGACTAAAATATAAGAGTATATTGTATTGAGTAGCATCAGTACTTATATTCTCTGTCGTAGACCATAAAATTTGCAATAAAGACTCACGCAGTTTCCGTCAATTTTCTTTTATCGTCGGCTCTCTACCTGTAAGTTCAAACTAGTCCAGGCATCTGGTATTTTTGCACTGTTTTAAGTGTAGACTGCAATTTTTTTGATAAAATGCTTCATTGAAGGGTCACTGTGTGAGTTCCAAATTTTATAGAAACAAATGTAACGGAACCGGAAAAAATTTTTGGGAAATGTGCCAAAAATCACATTATTGCATTCTGGACCGAGAACAGTGCTTACTACAAAACAAAGTAGACAAAATTTTGCAAAAATCTAAGAAAAAGAACCTTCTATCTGCAATAGATTTGGAGTTACGGGTTTTGATAAACTCCTGATTTTTCTAGATTTTTGCTAAAAAATACAACTTTTCAAAAATCTCTCTGTAGCATGGAACATATTAATTTTACGAAAAAATGTTTCACAGACGAGCCAAAGAAGACTCAATTTTTATTAATTTGAAGGACAAAAACTTTGATCTAGCACTGTTAGGTAAAAAATATATATATATATTCTAGTCCCATTAGTTATGGAGTTATGACCTTCAGAAAACCCGTTTTTTTTTGCATTTTGTAGCCAAAAATGTAAATATTGCGATTTTTGGAAATAGCTCATTTTTTAGGTGTCCAGAAATAAAATTTTCAGTAGATAAATGAAAACATCCATTTTTGGGTGAAAAAAAAATTTCCTAGCCCTGATAGGTCACGAGTTATGTCCTTGGAAAGTGGACCCTTTCTCTATAGAGTGACCTTAGCGTACCGTAAAGTGGAAGTACGGCCATATTTCAACATTTTTGTGACAAGTAAGTGATCATAATTGATTATAAATGTATTATATGTCATTCGTCATTAATAAAAAAGCCATTGTTTAATAATTACTCAAATCGATATTATTGTATTACCCGTAAAGTCCACTTCTCCTGCGTTTTTTGGTGAAACTTATATACATTTTGAAAATTTTCTACACAATGATAGGTTAATACGTATAATTTGCAACAATATTTCTGATAACTCAAAATTGTTATTAATAATGCATAAGTAGTGTAATAATAATCAATAATAATAATAAATTTACAATAGGTCCCTGAAAGAACCATTTTACTACGTAAATTCTGAAAAAGTGGACTTTATGGTTTTATGGTAAAATATTTATTGCAGTAAATTTTTAATAATTACGTATTTATTGATAATAAATGACAGACTATTTATTTTTCATGAACTATAGTCTCTTAATATCATGAAAAACCCGGAGTTTTGCAATGATGTTTTAAATAACTTTGAATTATTATTAATAGTGCATAAATAGAGTAATAATAATTGATTTCAAATTTATCCTGCATTTACTGTCAGCAATAGATCTCTTGTAGATAAGTTTTACCAACGAAATTCAGAAAAAGTGGACTTCACGGGCAAAAAAATATTGATTAAGACAATTATTGAACAATTACTTTTTTATTGATAAAAAATGACATATAACACATTTATAGTCAATTACGATCAATTACTTGTCACAAAAATCTTTAAATAAGTAGGACATCTAGAGAACGGGCTATTTATGAAAGATACAAAATTTAAATTTTTGGCTAAAAAATAAAAAAAACGGTTTTCCCTGAAGGTCATAACTCTGTAACTAATGGGACTAGAATATATATATATATATATATATTTGACACTCACGCATAATCTTATATGCTTTAATTTAATTTCTGGTTCCATTTACGTAGATTCTTTCTGAAAAGACTTATTTCCAAAAAACTGAACCCACATTATTTACCCCTAGAAATAGGCATAAAATGGTCAATTTTGAGAAGTCAAAACTCACGACCTAATAGTGCTAGATCAAAGTTCTTTTTCTTCAAATTAATGGAATTTAAGCCTGCCTTTGCTCGCCTGTAAAATACTTTTTTGTAAAATCAATAGGTTCCATGCTACAGAGTAATTTTTGAAAAATTGTGTTTTTTAGCAAGAAATTAAAAAAATTTCCGAATTAATTACAGACAGAAGGTTCTTTTTTTTTAGTTTTTCGCAGAATATTGTCTACTTTTTTTTGTAACACTATTTATGGCTCAGAATGCAATAGGAACCGTCAATCCACGTAAATGTAATTTTTGGCACCCTTCTAAAAAATTGTTTTCGGGTTCAGTCACATTTGTTTCTAGAAAATTTAGAATTCATACAAGGACCCTTCAATTAAGCGTTTTATAAAAAAATCGCATTCTAGACTTGAAGCAACTTCTACTCGATTTTTCGTAGGTGACGCCTGGACTAAACATGTACGTAAACTTTTGAAAAATGAACTTTTTTGTTTAAAGATTTCATTCATTAAAATATGTTACTTTCTAAAATATTATCAATTACAATTAAATAAATTTTTCAATTTTCAATACATCAATTTTATTTAGTGACATTTGAAACGAAGCTCTTTAGGAATATCACTTCTTTAAAATATTCTGTTTCTGAATTTGAAGTAAAAAGTAAATTAATTAACAAAATTGTCAAAATTCTTCCTGCAAATAAAAATTTATATTGACATAATCACTTTGTACATTTTGCGCCTGGTATCTGATTATTTTTATTCTACTGCTTACAGAAAGCAATGAAAATAATTAATTGTACATCAATTGCAATTCTGCTCGCAATTCTGCGAGTTATCGACTGATACTGAACTTTATGCAATCAAGTAGTTTCTCGTTTTTATAAGAGAATTCAATTCCACTTTCACATTTTTTCATTCTCATGCATCATCGACTGTCATGTAGAACCCCCATAAGGCAGAACGTTAAAAATCGAAAAAAATCAGAATAAAAAATGAATCGAATACGACATCTAAACAAATATATATGTAGGTGAACATATGTTTGAGAAATATCTTTCAATCGCTAAAAATAACAACAAATTTTTAAACATTTAGTATTTAGCATTTACTTATCGACAGGAGGTATTCATTTAGTTGAACTTACTCTCTGGGAAGTGAAGGTTTTCTTCTCGACTGTGAATGAGACTCTGGTTCCGTGCGTCGATCACAGATGGCGAATAAAGATCAATTTCATTCAATTTTGAAAATATATCAAATAATCATCACTCCAAAACTTGTTTTTTTCTTAACAAAATTTTCAAAATTTGCCATAAATGTTTCTTGATAGTGAGTCTCAATTTTAATATTTTATTTAAGAATAAGGGAATGTCAAATAATGACGAAAGGATTATTTCTGCAATTTTAGTCCCCCTCCCTCCATTGCAAGGATTCGTAAGATTTTTGTGATCCCCCACTCTTCACGTGAGATTTTATATTATTTTATATTTACTTTTATTATTTATATATTATTTTATATTTTATATTTTAACTCAATATATCAATTATTTTTACTGTAAAAGAGATTTCAAAAGATTTGAAAGAGTTCCACTGAATGGAAAGGATTTCGAAAGATTTCAAGGGATTTCAAACAATTTCGAGGGATTACAAGAGTTTAGGGTATTTGAAACGATTCCAAAGGTGTATTACGAGAGGTTTCATGGATTTCAAGTGACTTTGAAAGACTTCAAGAATTTGAAGAAATAATCTAGTACAATTTCAGAGAGGATCTAATTTTTTCAAAGGATTTTATAAGATTTTAAGAGATTTTACGGGATTTTAAGATATACCGAAGGATTTCAATGGATTATTAGGGATTTTAAGGAAATAAGAACTATTTCCGTGGATTACAAAAAATTCCAAGGGATTCCAAGGGATTTTAAGAGATTTCGAAATATGTCAAAAGAAGTCACGGGATTTGAAGATATTCTAAAGGATTTCAAGAAATACCCAATGGCATTTTCACGAATTTTGAAGAATGTCAGGGGATTTTAATGGGATTTCGAAGATTTGAAGGGATATGAAGGAATTCTATAAGATATCACAAGATTTCGCGGGATTTCAAAAGATTTGCGAAGATTTTAAGGATTTTACGGGATTTTAACGGATTTCAAGAGATTTAAGGCGGTTTCGATGATTTCACGGGATTTCGAAGGACTTTAAGAGATTTGAAAAGATTCCAAAGTATATCCACGGATTTTAGAGGATTCTGTAAGATTTCAAAAAATTTGACGGAATTTCAGAGAATTTCTGAATATTGTAAAGGATTTTGAGGGATTTCGAGGAATCTAAATAGCTTTTAAACGAGTTTAATACATTTTACAGTATTTGAAGGGATTTCAAAAGATTCGAAAACATTCCCATGGATTTTGAGGATTTTAATAAAATTTGAAGGGATTTCAAAGATTTCAAGGGATGTCGTAATATTTCGAAACATTTCACGGAGTTTCAAGAATTTTACGGGAATTTGATGATTTCAAGTGATTTCAAGGATTTAAAAAATATTTAACGGAATTTAAGGGATTTCGAGGAATCTAAATAGCTTTCAAAAGATTTTTATGGATTTTACAACATTTTAAGGGATCTCAAGGGATTCGGAAAGATTTCCACGGATTTTGAAGATTACAATGAATTGTCAAGGGTATTACAGGGATCTCGTAGTATTTCGAAATATTCTACGGAATTCCAAGGATTTCAACCGATTTTTAGATTTTTTAAGGCATTTTCACGGATTTTAAAGGATTATATGGAATTTTTGTACAATTTTGAAGATTTCGAGCAACTTTAAGGATTTCAAAAGATTTCACGGAATCTTATAGAATTTTAAGGGATTTCCACAGTTTTTTCAAAGATTTCAAGGGATTTTCAGAGAGCTCAATCGTTTTGAAGAGATTTCAAGAGATTACGTACGAAATCCATGGAATTCGAAGGATTTCAAGGATTTTTCACATGATTTAACAAATTTTAAGGGACTTTAAAAATTTTCAAAAGAATTCAAGGGATTTCGAAGGATTGCAAAGATTTCCAGGTTTTCCACGAGATTTTATGAAAGGTGTACGCCAGATTCCAAGACTGGTTAACACCATGACTCTCTATTTATTGGATGTATGTAATAATATAAAACGTTGCATGATAAATAAGAAGTAAATGAAATCACGGCATAATGTGCAATTATGCCTTATAGCAATATTCTTATAGTGTAAAAAGTAATTTTAACAGCCAATACTGGTTTCAATTGGTATATTTGGAAAAAAATAATTAGAAAGAGGAAACTTACATAAGAAATGCTTTGCACTCACCCACGCCCCGGAAAAGGATTCGTAAGATTCCCCCCCCCCCCCCCCTCAAAGGCCATACGTAGTTAATGGAGGCTCCCTGAGTACATTTAAAAAATGTATTAGTATTCTTCTGTCTTTAAAAGAAATGTTAATGAGTGAAAATCAAGAAGCTAACAATATATCTCTGGAATATTATACGCACAGGAGTAAAGTAGCACTGATATTATGGCTGAAGCAAAGCTGTCAAAGCCATGTTAACCATGTTGTCAATAGTTAATAATGTCATTTATTGATGTTATTGTGTACTTCAATTTTTGTATGTAATAATAATAATATAATAATAAACGGTATTACAAATTCTTGACAACATTTGTAAGTACAATATTTCAAATTTAAATATCCCGCCTGCACGGCCGCTTGCCATTTTAGTTCCACCAGTTCTCACACAGGCGCACGTGTCGCTACGTAAGCGGCCATATTGGAAATATTTGTTTCTAATTTTTATCACGCAGCATCACCCACGTGATTATACGCTTGTGTTTGTAGGAATAATTTGTTTAATTACATGCTATTATTAGGCCCATTTTTCCCGAAATATTCTATGTACCAATTGTTGTTCCTTTATTCGATATTAAAATAAACTCGATTTAACACGAGTAAATATCTTGCGGTAACGTGTCCCTTCCTATATTTTCTCACATTCATACCCTCATACTTCAACTCGTGTTATGACTCAGGAAAGTTGTAGAAAATCATCTGGAATTTACACGGCATAATCTTTAAAATCTTATCTTTAATGTAGGCCGATAAAATTTATAAAATCTTCATGGGTTCCCAAGATATGACTTAAAATGTTTAAGCGAGTCTGCATCGAATTTCAGTCCACGATCACCGCTTTCGGCCGTGAGAGCAGTAATTGCCGAAAATTTCTCGAATCTTGTACCTCGTCTTCAACTCGTGTTATGACTTGAGAAATTTGCGAAAAACATCTGGAATTTACAGGGCATAATCTTCGAAATCTTATCTTCAATTGAAGCCAATAAAACTTTAAAAATATTCATGGGTTCCCAAGGTATGATGTGAAATGTCTAAGCGAGTCTGCGTCAAGTTTCAGTCGGTTATCACCACTTTCGGCCGTGAGAGCGTTGATTGCCGGGAATTTCTCGGATTTTGTGCCTCGATTTCAACTCGTGTTATGACTTAGGAAAGTTATGGAAAATATCTGGAATTCACAGGTTATAATCTTTAATATCTTATCTTGAATTTAAGCCAATAAAACTTGAGAAACCCTTGAGGGTTCTCAAGATATGAGTTAAAATGTCTAAGCGAGTATGCGTCGAGTTACAGTCGGCGATCAGCACTTTTGGCCGCGAGATCGGAGAATGCTGGGAATTCCTCGAATTTTGTAACTCTACTTCAACTCGTGTTACGACTTAGGAAAGTTGTGGAAAACATTTGGAATTTGCAGGTCATAATCTTCAAAGTCTTATCTTCAATTTAAGGCAATAGAACTTAAAAATCTTCATGGGTGCCCAAGATATGACTTCAAATGTCTAAGCAAGTCTGCGCCGAGTTTCAATTCGCGATCACCACTTTCGGCCTCGAGATCGGAGATTGCTGGGAATTCCTCGAATTTTATACCTCGACTTCAACTCGTGTTATGACCTAGGAAAGTTGTGGAAAACATTTGGAATTTACAGCTCATAATCTTCAAAGTCTTATCTTCAATTTAAGGCAATAGAACTTCAAAAATCTTCATGTGTTCCCAAGATATTGCTTAAAATGTCTAAGCAAGTCTGCACCGAGTTTCAGTCGGCGATCACCGCTTTCGGCCGCGGAGCAGTGATTGGCGGGAATTTCTCGGATTTTGTGCCTCGACTTCAACTCGTGTTATGACATAGGAAAGTTATGGAAAATATCTGGAATTCACAGGTTACAATCTTTAATATCTTATCTTGAATTTAAGCCAATAAAACTTGAGAAACCTTTGAGGGTTCTTAAGATATGACTTAAAATGTCTAAGCGAGTCTGCCTCGAGTTTTAGTCGGCGATCACCACTTTCGGCCGCGAGAGCGGAGATTGGCCGGAAATTTATCGGATTTTGTACCTTACATTCAAGTCGTGTTATGACTTAGGAAAAAAGTAGAAAAAATCTGCAATTTACAGGGCATAATCTCCAAAATTTTATCTTCAATTTGAGCCAGTAAAACTTTTAAAATCTTTAAGGGTTCCCAAGATATGATTTAATATCTCTAAGCGAGTCTGTCCGGAGTTTCAGTCGGCGATCACCACTTTTGGCCGCGGGAGCGGAAGTTGCCGGGAATTCCTAGAATTTTGTACCTCGATTTCAACTCGTGTTATGACTTAGGAAAGTTGTGGAAAACATCTACAATTTACAGGGCATAATCTTTGAAATCTTGTCTTCAATTTAAGCCAATAAAAGTTTAAAAATCTTTATGAATTCCCGAGATATGATTAAAAATGTCCATGTCTACCGGCACTCCAAGCTTCGAGTGAAATATTTACTCCAAGAAATTCAGAAATTACTTCTCCATCTTGCTTATTGCTATTTTTACACTCATTGTGATAAATATGGAGAAGAAAAAGGTTTTATGTTATTCTGGAATACTTTTTTAAGTTTAATGTTTAAAATTGAATAATCCCAACTTTTTGATTTTCACCCAAATATCAATTTTCTTTCGATAAATAGAAGTGAGAGTTGGAATATCGTCTTCAGAAATACAATTTCAATTTCAATCAATATCTTAAAATGCAGGTACCAATTTAATGTACATGTGCACTGAGCCAGTTTATGCAGATGAGTTCAGTTTCAACTGAATGGATTTCTTTGAACGCGTTCTCGAAAGTGTTTTATCAATGATTGGTGCAATTGCTTTCGAGCAAATTGTAAGTAATGGACATAACACAATGGGTCCCTAATATCGACAATCACTTGGGAATACCTTTCGTTGAAAACGACGCATAATAGGCAGGTTTGAGAAAGTGCATATACTCGTATAGGTTGTTTGAATTTTTATTAGATCACGTCAAGCAAAAGGCAAATGGATTATGATGGATGACAAATCGTGCAGTCGAATCTGATTACTAAGTTTCAGAGTATTAACTTTATATGTAGAACTGTATTATATGGGCTATAATATTGTATGGATAGTATACACGCGATATGAATAATAATAGGGGAAGTGGATCTAAAACGGCCAGTTTAGAATTGAAAAGAAGATCACTTCTAAATAATAAATATTAGGTAACAATAAATTGCTTTAAGGGCGAGACTTTAATCATTTTTAAACATTGCAAGTATTGAAAACAAAAATAGAACATTTCAGTGTTGAAAAAAATGGCCAGGTTTTTGGCCGTCTTAGGGGCCGTCCATAAACTACGTTACCAATTTTGGGCTATTTTTGATCTTTGGCTAATCACGGATTTCATGTTTATTCTGCGTTTTTTCACGTTTCTAGTGCGTTTAATTGCCACTATGCCTACGTGACCAAAAAAAATTTTCTACTAATAGAGATGAATTTTCATCCCAAAGAGACGAATTTTAGAGAAAAAAATTTACTTTTGACCTTACAGTTACATTAACAACCAAATAGTTAAATTTCCAACCCAAAAAGGCGAATTTTCAACAACGAAAAAATTAACTTTTGACCAAACAGTTGGATTGACAATTAAATAGTTGAATTTCCAACCAAGAAAGATGACTTTTCTACCATAAAACATGAAGTTTCTATCCGAAAAGATGAAATTTCAACAAAACAGTTGAATTTTTGACCAAAGAAGATGACTTTAACAGCATAGTTGAACTTTCAACAAAATAGTTGAATTTTTAACCAAATACTTGAATTTTCAACCTACAAAGGTGCATTTTTAACCAAATAGTTTAATTTTTAAGACATAAAGGTAAATATTTTAGAAGACAGTTGTATTTTTAACCCGTAATGTTGAGATTTTAGGAAAAAAGTTCATTTTCAACAGAGAAAGATCAATATTCAATCAAGAAAGATGACTTTTTTACCATAAAAGATGAATTTTCAATCCAAAAGGACGAATTTTCCTTTTTGTACCAAAAGACGAATTTGCAAAAAAATACATGTATTTTCAACCAAATAGTTGAATTCAATGAAAAATGTCGAATTTTTAACAAAATAATTGAATCCTCAACCAAATAGATGAATTTTCAACAAAGAAAATTAATTTTGAAACGAAAAAGACGAATTACATATCTATACAAAACATTTGAATTTGCAACCAAAAAAGATGACTTTCACAAAATAGTTGAATTTTGAAAAAAAATTAACTTTCAACAGAATAGTTTAATTTTTAACCAAGTAGCTGTCTTTTTAGCTTACAAAGATTAATTATCAATTAAGAAGATTAATTTTGTACCAAAAGACGAATTTTTCAAAAAAATACATGAGTATGTTTACAGGATCTCATAATATAAGACAACATTCGATTAGCTGATCGTACAATATGTTCAATATGGTTAAAAAAAAATAGATGAGACTCAAACCGGACTTCTAGACCCTTGATACAAACGACTCTCGATAAGGGAGATCCCTCAATTTCATATGTAAAGAATATCGGATCCTTGCTCCTGGAAAAGGTCATAATTTTGCTTTTATTACTATTAACAATCAACTCCAGGTCAATAAGCCAGCTGAGAATCCCCAGGAGGTCCCTCTGTAATTCAATGCAATCTCTTACACTGGTTACTTTAATGAATATCTTGATATCATCCGCAAACATAAGTTTTTTTTTTACATTTTTCGACTCTCTTTCATCATTAAGCAATATAGTAGACATTGTGGGTCCCAAATTAAAACCTTGAGGTACGTTTGACGACGGAGTGTAAGGTTTCGATTTGTTTTCATCGTTGGTTACTGTATGTTTCCTATTATTAAGAAGGCTATTAAGTATCGAAATTACATTTCCTGGAAAATTTGACCCATGGAGACCCTCAGATAGCCTTACGTGGCTAAATTGATCGAATGCTTTGGCTATGTCGAAATAAATCACATCAATTTGGTTTTCCTCATTAAGGGCTTTCGAATTGAGTTGTGTTAAAAGCATTAAATTAGTTACTGCGGAGCGTTTAGTAAGGAAACCATGCTGACAGTCTGTGATGTCGGATCTGACAGCTGCAGATACGAGGTGTTCAGAAAATGACGGGAATTTTTAAATTTCGCGGGTTTGGAAAGTCCTATTGTCAAATTTTTTTTATTATGTTGGTATACATGCCCCTGGAGTATGATAAATTGTTCAGCTGTATTCATTGTTAACTTTGTCTGTGGCAGCTGCTAACGTTAGACGTATTTGTAGGAGCTCGGCGATTTTCGTTTGTTAAAAGAAATGGATTAAAGAATTTGTATCAAATTTTGCGTAAAAAACGAAATAAAGTGTAACAAAGTATGTGAAATGTTAACAAAGGCCTATGGTGAGTCTGCTATGAGTGAAACAAGAGTTTACGAGTGGTATAAGCGTTTCCAAGATGGCCGTGAAGACGTTGAAGGTGATGAACGCCCCGGACGCCCCAGCACATCAACAACTGATGAAAACGTGGGAAAAAGGAATAAAATGATTATGAACGATCGCCGAATCCCAATCAGAGAAGTCGCTGATGCTGCTGGCATATCGATTGGCTCATGCCATGAAATTTTTTCGAATGCTTTGGGTATTAAACGCGCGGCAGTAAAATTTGTTCCAAAATTGTTGAATTTTGAACAAAAACAGCGGCGAATGGAAGTTGCTCAGGAGTCACTAAATGAAG
>JAUMHM010084688.1:0-12183 GCA_032362435.1 Melikaiella ostensackeni
AAGGCTCGTAGAAATAGGTGTTCAAATCAAAAGCGGGGACTTGATGACGTTCGATTTCTTGTCGTTTATTGAAACTGATCAAGAATTAAGTACTTTAACGGGAATCACAAGCTTTAAAGTACTGGATACCATTGAGAAAATAGTGAAATTAGTTGAACCGCGTTTAGACAGTCCATTCAGTAAACTAAGTCTGCGACATGAAATTGTACTAACGTATGTTAAATTGAAACAGAATTTAAGTTATGCGGCAATGGCAGTTTTTTTAAGGGTTGTTCAGACCGATACTGTCAAAAAGTATTTGATCGCATGATTAATGACGTTTTGAGTTCCTCTTTAAAATGTTTAATTACTTGGCCGAGTAAAGAAGAAATTTCGCAAAATATTCCGGTTCACTTTCGCCATTTTCCTGATGTTTGAGTCATTTTAGACTGCACTGAAGTCTCGATTCAAGAACCATCTAATTTGTGCTGACATTCAGTTGTTTATTCCAATTACAAATCAGATTATACTGTGAAGTGCATGAATGGGGTAACTTCTGCTGGCACGATATCTTTTTCAAGTAAAGGTTATGGTGGTCGAGCTTTTGACAAAGCTATTTTTGAACAAAGTGGCCTAGTCCAATGTTTAGATGCAAATGACAAGGTAATGACAGAAAAAGGGTTGTTTGTTGACGATATTTGCCGTAACAATGATATTACGGTTGTGCTGTCTGGATTCTTGAGAAAAAAGAAACAATTTGCGAAGTCAGAAACTTTAGAAAATGTGAACGTTTCAAGTGCCCGAGTACATGTAGAACGGTTTAATCAGAGATTGAAAGTATTCCAAATTTTGGGGATACAATGCCAATGGATCTTGTTCCAAAATGTGAGCAAATATTTACGATCATTTGTGCGACTGTGAACATGAGTCAACCTATTTTAAGAAACGAGAAATTTTTGTGTGAAAACGACGTTTATTTTTACATGTATAATAAAACTGATAAAACTAATAATAATAATGTAATTACAAATTATTTTCGTGTAAATTTTTGAATAAAATAACGAATTTAAAGAAACGAAAAATGCTTGTGTGAAAAGTAGGTTTATTCTTAAATGTAAAATAAAATGAATATTACTTAATTTGAATAAATATAACTAATTTTTGTGTAAATGTTTGAATAAAATAACAAGAATCCTAATTATGCCTTGTAATAAATATTCTCGTAAACACACATGATGAATCATATCGTTGAAATAAGCTAGTTTTAATTGCCCTAAAAAATCTACAACAAAGGCTTCGTCAAAAGCGATCTTTATAACGTGTGAGGTATTATCGAAGGAAGCATACAATATAAGATCAGTTTTCTGTAAGTTTAAAATTGTCATACCTAACTGAACTTGGGCATAGTACGAGTGTTTTTTTTTTAAAGTATAACTGTCATCGTCTGAAATTAAGTATTTGAAATCTTGCCCTCTCATAACGTCAAGTATACTCTGTCTTTTTCGCGCGAATGGACACTCAATTTCTATTAATTTAACAGGTTTATTATCTAAAAAGATTACGCCATCTGGAGAATACCCAGGCCAAGGATGTCTCTCACAAACAATCAAACCGAATTTGACAACTGAGACTTGATGAGATTGCTCATATTCCAGACGTGCACATTCTTTGAGAAGAAGTCCATGCTCAACGTATTTATTCTTGAAATTTTTGGATAAAAGTACTTAATAGATTTAGTTTCCCAGTCAGGTTTTCTATTTTTTGTGTAGGTATAAATTTCGTAATATCTAGCGCCAGTAATTCTAAACTGCCTTTCTTTCTTCCACGCGGAAAATCCATTTCGCAATTGTTGAGAAACTGCGTGAACATTATTGTTCAAAACACTCGTGTTGATCAAGAGGTGCTGCATCATACTTCTTGAGTGCTTCTTTATGTGGTTCTTTCCATAGACATTTTGTGTCTGTGCAGGAGGCAATCGATAAATTTTCTAAATCATTCCTGCAAAGTAAAGAATTAGTTTCTTACATATTTTTAAAGTTAATTTAAAGACATGTATGTCCCCTACTGGTAAGAAGGCTTGCATTGAAAAGTATTGGAAAATTTTTGACGTCATTTTAAGTTGTCAGGATTGATTTACACACAGATAGCTGTGGTGAAAAATAATTTTAAAAAAGTTTATCATGACTTTATATTTTTGTAACTGATGAAATTTGAAAAAAGTGATATTTCCTAACACAGTCCTACTAAAGTTAGCAAATTTTAGGCTTTTGTTGCGCCTTTTAATGCTGTAAACGAAAATTGTAATTATAATTTATTTGAGGTTACGTTTGGCAGCTTCTATCGGCTTTCAAAGGAATTGTAATTTTATAATTTTTTCTACCTGATAAGACTAAAGGACAGAAACGGCATTTTTAATGATTCAAAATTCTCAATGCTTTCTCATGCCAGCCTTTCTATCAGGTTGTTTATTAAAAAGCAATTTGCAATGTGCAGGCAAGAAACCTTATCTTTTTACTTGACAACCAACTTAAATTCTGAAAGATTTGTTTACGATTTAATTTCAACCCATTAGTTATATAACTTCTGATTAACAACTAAATCTTAAAATGCATATTCTAAAGATAAAAGAAATAATAATTCAAGCTCATTTATATTATAATATATACGCGTAAACGACCTCGAGTCGTATGGAAATAAGCAACTTACCTGCTACAATAAATCAAAACTGCAACGATGTGCTTGCACTGTTCGCTCAGACCAGCTTTGCAACTGCATTCCATTTGTAATATTTTGCCATTTAAAGTAATTTCACCTTTTAATTCGTGAGGATTATTTTTGAAACCCGAGGTTTGCTTACAATATGCTACAAGAGCAAACAAATCGTTTACCGACTTATTCCCACAATAAATAATATATCCAGCGTTTAAAACTACGTAGTTCCATCTGCCACCGACAGATGGCGCCACTGTCGCTGTAGTAAGTGACCAACAACTGTTCCACCGACAGTCAGTAACCCGCTCGGTAAGGTAGAGAACTGACATGTAATCGTATTTCGGTCAATAAGAATGGTCCCTGTAATACTGACCGAGTGTGTTGTCTAAGTTCAGGTGGGCGTCTTCCTGGAGATCCCACCTTGACTTCTAGAAATATACTTCTTCAGAAGTTTCGATCAATGCGGCTCTATTAGCTCTGAAATTTTTTTTTCCCGCAAAGTTTCTGGAACACCTCTGTCGGTAAACAGTAATCGAAATTTCGAGAAAGCTGAAACGAATTCATGGTTCGCTCAACGAGGTGGGTCTCTGTTTTACCGCTTCAGCTACCGGCCAATAATTACAAATGTGATAATTAACATGTTTTGTTATTTAAAATTAAGTATTTTAACTTTATACATTAGAGTGCATTTACGAATGTAAAGTTTAAAAATAATGTAAAGTTACGAGAGTGAATAACTAATTTATCTCAGTATTTCCAAATGCATGAAATTCCAAAATTCAGACCAGAAATGTTTCTTCCTCCGGTGTAAGGCGGATTGCTGCATTACGGGCTTCAGAGAGAGAATCTGTGACCCAAAGATGCTTGTTCCTTTGGTGCAAGGCGGGTTGCTTCACTATAGGCTTCAGAGAATCTACGCCTCAATGTTGCTTATTCCTTCGCAACCTAATGATGCAAAAAATATGGTTAAAGATTGAAACCTCTTGAAAATCCAACATTCTAGTAACTTTGATATCTGTTAACTTCAATTTTTGATTTATTCAAAAACCTAACCTAACATCGCAAAGTATGGTTTGTATCTGTGCTAAGTTCCCGACAGTCGATAATGGTTCGTGTCTATGCTAAATTATAACCTGTCGATATCAGCAGTAGATGACGAGAAATTCAACTCATACTTAACTAGTACTCAAAGTGATCAAAATTTCGATAAAGCTGGAACGAATTCATGGTTAGCTCAACGAGGTGGATCCCTGCAAGACCGACCTAGTTGTAAGATTCCAGAATGTTAGGAATCCCTGTTTGTAATTAAAAACTCTAAAAAACATATGTGAGCTAGGAGACGCTCAAAGCTTCAAGAAACTTCAATCTAATATTTCAGACACATATACCTTGTTTTAAACTCCAGATTCCCTTCTCTTTGTTTTTAATTTTCTCATTTGTTCTACTCTATTTCCGAAATATTAATTTACCAATATTCAAGCCGATTGAATTCAACCTATCCAAAAAATGGTTATCTTTCTAGTGTTTAAAGAAACGAGATTGCGCGAAATTTGAAGAATGCAACCCAACGATGAGCGGCCAGTGCAGAAATTTGATTTCAACCCAACGATGTTTGAATGAAGTCCAACGTTGAAAATGCAGCTCGAAGACGTTTGTGATTGTCCACCGCTTGCAGTAAGCGATACTTGGATTTAGAATTCAACCAAAAGATGTTTCTAATAATTAAAGCCGGAAAGAAAAAACAGCATGAAATTCAAAATGAGCCGAACTAATTCTTAACTAAGTGGATATGTTTTAATAAATCTCCACTTGATGTAAAATTAAATGTTTGGTTTATTCAAGAAAAAAGACTTAGCCCAATTTTATAAGAGAAATTCTTGACCTCTAATGTGACAAACGTGAGCGTAGTTAAAACATAAATCCACAACGGTTATTAAAGTCTTTGTGCATTGTGTAGCTCAAGAAATTATGCGTAGTATTAATACTTTCAGTTGTATCATCGTCATTTACTCTGTTTTCAGAGTAATGCCTAACAGTCGGCCGATCCTAAGAAGACATGAACCAGGTATTGATAGCAAGAGCATTTCGAACTGCGCAATTTGCATTACAGCATTCAACGTGGTGATTGCACATTTTTGAAACTGTACTATACAATTTTTTAGCGAGGTAATTTTTTCATTAGATTTTTCAAATTATACACGTTTTGCACGTACTGGGACAACCATTTTCTCTTTCCGAGTCCCTTGATGTAGACTGCACGAGCATCACATAATTTTTCTCGGATTACAAGTCTTACTTTTTTGTAGAGTTTTTCACCAGATAACCATTCCAGACCATGGCAATTGCGCGTTAACCATAAGTTTTCACTCTTGTATTCGGCAGGCAGCGAATCTCAGTAGCAAGATGGTTCAAAGAGGTAAACAACAGGTTGAGCATCTTCCTGGAAAGGAATTATAGGCAACTCCTTGAAGATGAACTGGTTGATGGGCTTCTTGAAGCCTTACACGTCCACAACGAAGTCCATCTCGCTGGAAATTGAACACTGAGATGAAAAATTTCTGCTTTTAAACCCTACCCCACCACAAGAATTACCCACCATCACCACAAATATTTTAAATCAACTTCTTCATCGCACCACTAATGGGTTAGAACTGAATAATACGATCATGTATAATTAGACAGTAGGCTGCAGTTTCAGCGGGAAAATTGTCTGCAGATTCAAATTCCAAACGAGCGTCCATTGCAATCTGTTTCAAAAACTCATTTTGTTTCGAACAATCTAAAGTAATCAATGGAACGTGCTCTTTGAAATTGCTCTTTCGCAACATCGGTTCAGACTCTTTACCAAAGTAGGTTGTGAGAAAGTTTGTATAAATCTCGTACAATAATGCAAACTGATTATGCGTAATATCCACATTCAAATTGCCGTATGGATAGTATTGTGAATTTAAGAAAAGCTTGTCATTTTGAAGTTTGAAAAAATTCAGAACAAAAACAAAATTAATGACAAATTTTAATTTTGCATCACTATATCCATTCTTGTTCCATGAAATTGTAACAATTTGTTAAATCATACATGTAACAACCAGAATATAATAAATTATCATTGTTTATTGTATACCCTTCAGGTTAAAACATGTGTCAATTAAGCATGTGGACCAAAGTCACATTTGGGTTAGAATTAGTAGAATGTTTCCTAAGGCTCATTCACATTTATTAAATCGCAACCAGGGATGGGCATGTACAACGCGACTTAAGGTAACTATGATTTGTCATTCTTTTTATTCGGGTGCGAAAGTTGAATTCAACCATCTCTCATCAAATTGAATCAAAGTGATAAAAAACAATCAAATGATGAGTGCAAAGATTTTTTCTCTTCAAATATAAATTTATCAATCACAAAACTTCCAATGGTATAGAAAATTTACAAAAGTGATTACAGTTATTGCACATATTTGAATTCAAAGAGATTATATGATTGTAAATATTTTCAATAAAGCAACAATATAGATATTAACTCTTTCTTTTATTTCTCAGAACAATGCGCCTAGTTATTACAAGCGTAGATTTAATATAAAACATTAAATGATGGTGTAGATAGAACGTCATTTCAACGTTGATTCAAAAATTATCCAACTTTGCTTCAATGAAGAATATTTGGTTACATGTCTGATTTGTCTAATCAGCTGTCATGTGAATTATCAAAGCCCAACCGCTTCGCAAAAGATTTTATATCCTCATTCTTCAGAACTTCCTTCCCAAGGTAAATATCTGGATGTTTGGCTTTAAGAGGTTGGTGTTCGTAGAGTCCGCCAGCGATAAGTTCGTCTCGATAGTCCTCGAGCTTGTACATCATTAGAATGCTGAGCAAGACTTTCAAATCGCATGAGTCTAGTAAATATAAGTTTTTTTTCACTGCTTTGTTCTTTAAACTTACATAATTCTTTTTTGTAAATAAGATTAAAATAATAAAAAATAAGATATGAAAAATAATAAAAAATAAGATTTGAAATAAGATATAGTCATGCATACTGGAATTCCCACAGTCGATATATTGTTGCTTCTCTTGACAATCAAAGTACAGTAAAATGGTGTGAAGTAACTTTTGGACAATTTCTACTCTTCAGGATTCAATGTTGAACTTGCATGAGGATGACTGGCTAGCAGTTTCACCGATGAGGCTAACTTTCCATCTTTTCGAATTCAGCACTGATGATAATTTGCATTGTAAATAATGAATTGAGACTGTATGTATCGGAATGCAGCACTTGATTTCTGGATGTATAAGAGATAATAATGATCCAACTGAAGGCTTTCAGATACTGAGCGATAATTCAAAACTTCACACTTTATATTTTTTCACAAATTTAATCGAATTGTAGCATTTGCCGTGATATCTCATACAGAGAACACCTTCAAGACGGGGTCTTTTTGTTTCCAAAAACATATTTTTATCTGCTTCTAGAAGCTGAGACGCTCTCTGAGGTAGAAAGACAGAGGATTTGTTTTCTATGAATATGAACAAAAAAAAGTCGTTCCAAACTTTGTTGAACATTTTTAATATCTGTGAGTTCATATCTTCTATCCATATCTAGTTCTTTCATTTTCTTCGTTGGAAGAAAGCCATCATTGAGGGCGGTTTTGTTCAGTTTCGTGAGAAAGTCCATCTTCGCCGCTTTACATGCTTATTAATTGTCATAGTATTAAATTTTCTTGTTTTTATGAATCTGATCGCACTTGTATCACTTGCTTCAGTTCTTGAATGTTCTTTCAAAATACGTTTACGCGACTGTTAAGCTCTTGCTGCTTTTCTCCACATTCTGATACCTGACAGAAGACTGATGAAAGCGAAGAACTGGCCTTTTATTATAGGCTCTTATCCTGACCACCAGATTTCTGGAGATCTTTTCTCAATATTAATTTACATGATGCAATAAAGTTCTAGCATCGATTCAACGTTGACTTAACGTTGATTCAACGTTGGTTTAACGTTGACTTAGCGTTGACTCAACGTTGACTTAACATTGACTCAACGTTGATTAAACGCTGGCTTAACGTCGATTCAACGTTGGCTTGACGTTGATTCAGCGTTGGCTTGACGTCGATTCAACGTTGACTCAACGTTGGCTTAACGTTGATTCAACGCTGGCTTAACGTTGATTCAACGCTGGCTTAACGTTGATTCAACGTTGGCTTGACGTTGATTCAACGTTGGCTTAAAGTCGATTTACCGTCGGCTTAACGTTGATTCAACGTTGGCTCAACGGTGATTCACAGATTGAACAGATTGAACATTCAAGAACTGAAGCAAGTGATACAAGTGCGATCCGATTTACAAAAACAAGAAAATTTAATACTGTGACTACCAGTAAGCATATAAAGCGGCGAAGATGGACTCTCTCACGAAACTGAACAAAACCGCCCTCAATGATGGCTTTCCTCCATTAAAGAAAATAAAATAACTAGATATGGATATAAAATATGAACTTACAGATATAAAAAATGTTAAACAATGTTTGGAATGACTGCGTTTTTCATATTCATAGAAAACAAATTCTCTGTCTTTCTACCTGAGAGAATGTCCAAGCCTCTAGAAGCAGCTAAAAATATGTTTTTGGAAACAAAAAGAGCCTGTCTTGAAGGTGATCTCTTCATGAGAGATCACGGCGAATACTAGAATTCGATTAAATTTGTGAAAAAACATAAAGTGTGGAGTTTTGAAGTACCACTCAGTATCTGAAAGCGTTCAGTTAGATCAACATTATGTCTTATATATCCCGAAATCAAGTGCTGCATCCCACTACATACAATCTCAATTCATCATTTACAATGCAAATTATCATCAGTGCTGAATACGAAAAGACGGAAAGTTAGCCTCATCGGTGAAACTGCTAGCCAGTCATCCTTATGCAAGTTCAACACTAAATCCTGAATAGTGGAAATTGATCAAGTTACTTCAACACCATTTAACTGTACTTTGATTGTCAAGAGAAGCAACAATATATCGACTGTGGAAATTTCCGTATACATGACTATATCTTATAAAAATAATATAGTGACTTTGGAGCAAATTCAAGATACTGAAGTTGAAACCCGAAAAAATTATCCATTTATACTATAAGAAAGAACGTTTGCTATTCTACAAAAAGTCAGTTTTTGTACCGACCTATATCTTCTAGAACAAAGGGTTATGCCGTTCCTACGTACAAAGGATAGTATCATTAATACCACTGCTGAATGTGTTTGGTGTGATGTCAAATCATCTTGTGTCAAAAGTTTCAAATCTTATATACAAAAAAGAATAATGTAAGTTTAAAGAACAAAGCAGTGACGAAAACTTATATTTACTAGTCTCATGCGATTTGAGAGTCTTGCCCACCATTCTAACGATGTACAAGCTCGAGGACTATCAAAACGAACTTATCGCTGGCGGATTCTACGAACACCAACTTCTTAAAGCCAAACACCCAGATATTTACCTTGGGGAGAAAGTTCTGAAGGAATGAGGAAATAAAATCTTTTGCGAAGCGGTTGGGCTTTGATAATGCGCATGACAGCTGATTAGAAAAATCAGACATGTAACCAACTCTATTCTTCATTAAACCAAAGTTGAATCATTGCTGAATCAACGTTGAAATGACGTTGCATCTACACTATCATCTAATGTTTTATATTGAATCTGGGCTTGTAATAATTAGGCAAATGGTTCTGAGAAATAAAAGAAAGAGTTAATATCTACATTGTTGTTTTATTGAAAATATTTACAATCATAAAATCTCTTTGAATTGAAATATGTGCGATAACTGTAATTACTTTTGTAAATTTTCTGTACTATAGAAAGTTTTGTGATTAATAAATTTCTATTTTAAGAGATAAAAATCTTTGTACTTATCATTTGATTGTTTTCTGTTACTTTGATTTGATTTGATAAGCGATGGTTGAATTCAAATTTCGCACCCGAATAAAAAGAATGACAAACCATAGTTACCTTAAGTCACGTTGTGCCTTCCCATTCCTGGTTGCGATGTAATAGATGTGAATGAGCCTTGAGAAACATTCTAATTCTAACCTAAATGTGACTTTGGTCCACATGCTTCATTGACACATGTTTTAACCTAAAGGGTCTACAATAAAAAATGACAATTTATCATATTTTTCTTTCTTACATGTTTTATTTAACAAATTGTTACAATTTCATGAAACAAGAATGGATATAGTGATGCAGAATAAACATTTTGTCTTTAATTTTGTTTTTGTTCCTAATTTTTTCAATCTTCAAAAAGACAAGCTTCTCTTGAATTCACAATACTTTTCATACGGCAACTCTAATGTGAATATTACGCATAATCTGTTTGTATTATTGTACGAGATGTATACAAACTTTCACACAGCCTACTTTGGTAAAGAGTCTAAACCGATATTGCGAAAAGCAATTTCAAAGAGCACGTTCCACTGATTGTTCTAGATTGTTCGAAGCAAAATGAGTTTTTCAAACAGGCTTCAATGGATATTCATCTGGAATTTGAATCTGCAGACAATTTTTCAGCTGAGACTGCAGCCTACTGTCTAGTTATAAATGATCGTATTATTCAGTGCTAACCCCTTTTGTGGTGTTGTGAAGAAGTTGATTTAAGATATTTGTGGTGGTGTTGGGTAATTCTAGTGGTGGGGGTATGGTTTAAAAGCAGAAATTTTTCTTCTCAGAGTTCGCTTTTTAGCGAGATGGACTTCGTTGTGGACATGTAAGGCTTTAAGAAGCTCATCAACCAGTTCATCTCTAAGGAATTGGCTATAATTCCTTTCCAGGAAGACGCTCGACCTACTCGTATGGTCTACCTCTGAATCACCCTACTACTGGGACTCGCTGCCTGCCAAATACAAGAGTGAAAATTTATGGTTGACGCGCAATTGCCATGGTCTAGAATGGACGTCTGGTGACATACCCTATGAAAAGGTAAAATTTTTAATCCGAGAAAAACTATGTGATGCTCGGGCAGTCTACATGAAAGGACTCGAAAAGAAAAAATTGTGGTCCCAGTACGTGCAAAACGTGTATAATTTGGAAAATCTAATGACAAAAATTTCCTCGCAGAAAAAACTTGTACAGTATAGTTTAAAAAATGTGCAATTACCACGATCAATGCGGTAATGCAAATTGCGCAGTTCGAAATGCTCTTGCTCTCAAGACCTGGTTCATGTCTTCTCAGGATCAGCCGACTATTAGGCATTTATCTGGAAGCAGAGACAATGACGATGATACAACTGAAAGTATTGATACAACGGATAATTCCTTGAGCTACACAACTCACAAAGACTTTAATAACCGTTGTGAATTTATGTTTCAACTACGCTCACATTTCTCACATTATAAGTCAAGAATTTCTCTTGAAAATTAGGCTAAGTCTTTTTTCTTGAATAAACCAAACATTCAATTTAACATCAAGTGGAGATTTATTAAAACCTATCCAGTTAGTTAAAAATTAGTTAAGCTCATTTTAACTTTCAAGCTGTGTCTTTCTTTCCGGCTTCAAATATTATAAACATCTTTGGGTTGAATTCTAAATCCAAATATCGCATACTGCGAGCGGTGGACAATAACAAACGCCATTGAGCTGCATTTTCAACGTTGGACTTTATTCAAACATCGTTGAGTTAAAATCAAATTTCTCTGCTTGCCGCTCATCGTTGGGTTGCATTCTTCAAATTTTGCGCAATCTCGTTTCTTTCAACTCTAGATAGATAAGCATTTTACGCATAGTTTAAATTCAATCGCCTTGAATTTTGGTAAAATATTATCTCAGAAAAAAAGTAGAACAAATGAGGAAATTGAAAGCAGAGACAAGAAAATCCTATTTTTAAAACATGGTACATGTGTCTGAAAGATTAGGTCGAAGTTTCTTGAAGCTTCGAAGTTCTCCTAGCTCACATATGTTTTCAGAATTTTTTATCACAAACAGGGATTCCTAACATTCTGGAATCTTACAACTAGGTCGGTCTCGCAGGGATCCAACTCGAGCGAACCATGAATTCGTTCCAGCTTTATCGAAATTTCGATCACTCTGAATACTAGTTAAGAATTAGTTGAATTTCACGTCATCTACTGCTGGTATGGACAAGTTATAATTCAGCATGGACACGAACCATTATCGACTGTCGGGAACTTAGCACAGATATAAACCAGACTTTGTAATGTTAGGTGAGGTTTTTGAATAAATCAAAAATGAGAGTCCTCTAGCTCACATATGTTCCTGAAATTTTCGATTACCAAGAAGGACTCCTGAAATTCTGGAATCTCCCAACTAGGTCGGTCTTGCAGGGATCCAACTCGTTGAGCGAACCATGAATTTGTTCCAGCTTTATCGAAATTTCGATCACTTTTAATATTTTTTAAGTATAAGTTGATTTTCTTTTTTTATTTTTATGAGGAGGAAAAAGGGCAAAATCTTTTAAAGACGTAGTGTTGGAGTCTCCTAGGACGGGTCTAGGCATACC
>JAUMHM010084689.1:0-12183 GCA_032362435.1 Melikaiella ostensackeni
CAAGTTCCTCTTCCCAGAAGAGCACAAATTATTCAAAAAAGCATTCTCAATTTCAATTTGAGGATGAGAGTCAACAAAGAAGAGTGTTTTCCTTCTTTCAGTCGATTTAGAACTGGTTTAAAATCTTCTGAATATCTTCTGCCTACTTTTGTGTGATTCACTGATATGATGGAGTCAGATGATGACCATGCTTTTGATTTTGCTTATAAAAAATTGAAGACCTTTTTCAAAAATCGGCCTTGACGATTCTCTCCAAAATTGTATCAGCTTTTCGAAGAAAAAAAATCCAAATCGGTTCACAGGTTCAGCCGGAATCGTATTTTAAACCAAAAAATGTACTTTTTCCCCACTATGTGACGTGCAGGGTGAACTATGGGGGAACCTATGAAGTAGTCACTTCAATTTTCAAAATTCAAACCGGTTTCTATATATAATTATATAGTTATACTGTACAGCCGTCAAACGTCGCAGAAAATGAGTATTGCCCGCCTGACACGTGATAGAGCAAACTCTGCAACGCTTGTACGCGGAACTTTGTAGATAAGCCAATTTTTAAGCACGCAATGCCTGCACCCCGAACGTACTTCAAATATTCTACACTCGGCACCTACAACGCAACAAATCAACTTTTTTTAGCAAGGTCTTGCCCGAATTGTCGTTAAGACCGGCGGTTCCATAAGTTGTCTCGCTTTGAACATTGCACGACTGTGCCCACAGAAGAGCATTTTCTTCGAACTCGACCAACAAATGCGTAAATAAGATGTGTACTACACACACCACGTGTATGGATAAAAGCTGAAATGGGACATAACACCCATCATGTTGCTGGCGAGCTTTAAATTAGTAGAAAATTTTCCTTTGTAGTTACTGATCTTGATTGCAGACCACATCAGAGAAACGTTTTCATTGTTTTTCTGAAAGCATTGTGCCAATGCAAGTAGAACCAATTTTTGGACGCTAGAATCTTTGAATCTTTCAGCAGAAACTTCTGCAGTATATTCATGACGATGCCCATCCGACGTTTCTTCCTCTGCAGTAGATTGGATGGATAGGCATACTTAAAAAATTCTGCTTTGTCGTTAATCTCAAACTTAAAATGAACCGCAATCACTTTTGGCTTTTCCTTGTCATGCTGGATCAAGCCCTCTAAGTCTGTGCAATATGCGATTGCTTCGGGTACTGCAGACACCGCGTCTGCTTTGATTTTGATGAAATCAAGCTTTTTGGTGCCGAAATATTTGTCAACGCAATGACTTTTAGTCGACAGCTTTTTCCTGAAATTGGGCTCAGTAAGCTTGGCGTTTTTTGAAGCCACACGAAAAGCTGCAGCGGTTGGAATCGTTTTGTTCTGGCTATAGGTTTCAATTTCCAGAAATCTTGAATCAACAATTTTGCGACCATAACTATTTGCCCCAAAAGCCTTAAGAGATCATCAAAATTCAGTAAGTTTACTGTTTACAGAATTTTATCTGAGACTGTGTTCCAACAAAGACCAAAAGTTTTGCTGGTTCCTGTTGGACTCAGTGACATGTGAAGATGAGAGAATTATTTTCTATACTAATTATGAGCCTCAGGTCATTTGATCACCATTTCATTAGATTAAATCCTCCTTTGTGTAGGATAGCAATTAGATCATCGCGAATTGAGAGTGGTTCTTCGTTCGTACCTGCTCGGGTCAACAAATCTTCGACGTAAATTCCGCGTCTTGCAACATCAGAGGCGATGGGAAAATTGTTGCGTTTTTCATCTGCCAAGTAATGCAGAGTTCTAATTCCAAGAAAGGGAGCGGATGAGGATACAATTAGATTTGCCGATACATTTGTTCAATGCCCGCGCTGAGTGCAATTTGAAATGTCCAGAAACGCGTGAAAATGGAAAATGAGTCGGCCTGAATAATCGATCCTACCATTAAACTGTCATTCAAGGAAAGTCCTGTTAGCGACTTGACCGACCCGTCGAAAAAATTGTGACTCTACTTTTTTTATAACAACATGGTGGTGGATACAGAATTCACGATCTGGACATTTGTTTTTGGCAATTAAACTCTCGTGTCCTGCTCGCTTGTATTCTTAAATACACTAGAGATATTGCGACTTGAGATCTGAATTTTTCGAGAATTTTCATTTCGATGAGAGAAATCGATTGAACTCTGTTTTACGAAAATCACAAGCTTCCCCTTCTGATGACCAAGGAGAAGCCTCGAGAGCTAAATCTACGTCCCACAGTAAGGGCAGATCTGAGATCTCTGTAAAATTACAATAAACTTTTCCGAATCTCGCTTGGGTTTGATGGAAACATTCTGCTACTGCCCAACCGAGTTCGGTTTTTTTGAAGTACGGCTTCATGATTTGCGATAGGGATTTGACCTGAACTTAAAAATTTGTTAAAATACTGAGCACGGATAATAATGTATACTTCAGAAGGTTAATGAAAATCTAGATCCGCAAGAAATACATCTTCAGGAATTGGGATTGATTTGCCGTCAATGAATACTGGTGGCATTGTGGAGCCGATGCGATTCACTATAAATAGGGATAGATCGTGTTTTCGATCATTGTATCGAGACTTGATGGTACCTCTCGTAGTGTACTTTACCGTATTTGAGAGCTCATCTACTGCATAGAGTGGAATTTCAACGGCTATTTTTTTTAGACCGAGTTGTCTGCAAATTTTTGTGTACTTGAGTAAGACTGTGAACCTGAGTCTAGCATACCGTGACATGCATGCGTGCGGCCTCTAACATCAATAACAACTTAAGATGGGACAAATGATTGATAAATAGCAACCCAAGTGGGTGGTGCTTTACTGGACTGATTGGATGGGCCTGGTTGATTGAGTTGAGAAGTCGACTCAGGGAATTTCTTATCCAAATATTGAAGTGAATTATACCTTTTGCCGCACATACAGTATCCGCTTGATAGACAATTCCTCGATTGATGTGTGCTGCGCAAACCATTTTTTACAAACTGAGGCATTTTTAGCTGCTTCATATCTGTTTTTTGCAGACATCGCTAAGAATTCGTGGCATGAAGAATACCGTGTTCACCATTACAAGTGTAACATATGGAATTTTTGTGATTTCCACAAATATAGCAACGCCTGTAAAGGTTGAATGAGATTTTAAATTAAAATGACCATTATTTTTTGTTTGAGTTCTTTCCTCAGAGTTTGACTGATAAGTAGCAGCACTTGCCTTTTTAGTATAAGAGCAGCGCTGTGAAAAATCGAGCATCTTTTTAAGAGTAGGGAAGTCTATCTCGCAAACACAGTTTTCCCATTTTTCAATAGTGTTATTATTTAATTTGCTTTCAATTAAATGAATGAGCATGAAATGCCATTGATCGACATCGATGGAGAGAGCACGGAGTGCTCGAAAATTTTTTTGTACAGTGTCATGTAGTTGATGGATCGAAAATTTCTTTGAAACTGGTTTTAAATCATAAAGAGTTCTAGTGATGGTATAGATAATTACTTTTTTTGTTATGATAGCGGTCTCTTAGCAGTTTTCAAACCATCATGTAGTTTTCTCTGGTAGTTTCTACAGACGCGATTATATTCGCGTCTTATGATGAAATTGTTGAGTTATTGAAATGTCGTGACATATTTAAATCCTGAATTGATGGGACATTCGACTCAGCGTCTCCTACAAGGCGATTATTGGTTTGAATGATTCAATGTGGCCTCGAAATAGCTGAATTAAATGTGTTAGAAGACGTACTGCCTTCTGCAACTCGATTATCGGGAGGGGGTAATGGCGAAGTTGAAGTAGCTGCGACAGAAACTGCGAAGAGATTTCTTTTTATCAATGCTTTAATTTTACCGCAAATAGTATAGTATCTATTTTCATAATTAGCTCGTTCATTTATATTCTCAGACTCCTTTGCGAGGCTTCCTCGGTTAACTATTCTACCGCTTCCAGAATGGTCGTAAACTTTTTGGAAGTCTGCACAACCCTTTCTTCGAACTGTGTTTCTGAATAAAGTTTTTCAAAATCTGTTTAATCGTTAATTGAATCCAAAAATTCTTCTAGAATAGTCAATGGACTCATCAAATTGCCCACTTCTTTCCTCAAACCTTTGAGCTCTTCTGAGGCCATTTCTACAGGTTTGAATTTTCATACGTGAATGTGATTAAAGTGACTTTGAAAACGGAAAGAAAAAGAATAATGGGTATGGAATGGAATTTAGTAAATCAAATAACCAATTTACTTGGACCTTGTTGAATTTTCTTGTTCACTGTGGTCACTAACTGTTATTGTCTACCTATTCTTTTTATCACACATCGGTTTTGAAAAATATCAGATGCTTCTGTTTCTCTGACTTGCATTAGCACTTTCACTGTCGCTAACTCATTTGTAATGTTTGTGATGTTGCGTAATGTTTTGTAACTGTCGTCCCGAAGTTATAATGTGAATTCACATTGAGAAAACGTCACACTCGAGGCAATCACATGTTTTACGCACTTGCATCACAAAAAGGTATTTATACACTAAATGTATTCTTCTACAACTGAAAAGCCATTGACAAGGAAACGTTAAAGTATTTTAGTGGTCAAAATTTTCGTGGAAAAAATACTGAATACTTTTTATAGAATGCTTGGAATTTTGATAATTATCAGAGTTTTAATTACAAATTATTCTATTTGAAACGTTTTGGATTTTAAGTTGTGAAATATTATGACTTTCCTCGAATTAAAATTCCCAAATTTTAACTATTTTACTCAAAATAAATTATTCTCAGAATTAAAATTATAAAATAAAAACATCGAAATTATCAGTACTACCCTACTGAAAAAAAGTCAGGAAAAGTAACAAATCGTCAGAGTTTCGACGATTTCTGAATATTGTGACGATTCTTGACGAGTCTAACTATTCCTGACTATATGTAAATTCATTTTATGATCAGGGACCTCATTAGTCCCTGAAAAGCTGAGAGTTC
Organism: Melikaiella ostensackeni; assembly: GCA_032362435.1. Lineage (NCBI taxonomy): Eukaryota > Metazoa > Arthropoda > Insecta > Hymenoptera > Cynipidae > Melikaiella > Melikaiella ostensackeni. The sequence continues at coordinate 4,938 of JAUMHM010084689.1, forward strand.
CCTGGCTCAGGGAGCAGTAGGCCTAAGCATGCCTAATACAAGTAGTAGACGACTTTTTGGGGGAAATTTTGTATCTTTATAATTGTCCAAATTCATAGATACTAAATTCATAAGCTTAAAATCGCTAATTCCAAATTTGAAAAAAAATTATTCATCAAATTTAATCTAGAATACTTGATTCATAATGATGTCTTGAGCGATCCACGACCCTAAATGACCATGTGGACACACTGGAAAGGATTAAAAATTAAATATTAAAATTGTTTCGTTTCAAAATTACAGATTTGAAAATTAGAAATTCAGAATCTGCGCGTTTCAACGATTTTGCATATCTAGAATTTTTTTTAAAAGCTTAAAATTAGGATAAACATAATGATACAGACGTATAAACGAGGTTAAAGAGATTATCCGCTGTGTACAAGCTATTACAAGAAATAAGAACGTAATGAATAAAGCTAAAATTGCAATATATGACTCTGCGCTTGCACCCACTGTGCTGTATAGTAGCGAGACTTGGGCGTATCAAGAAAAGGATAGGAGTAAAGTGAACGCGATTAGCATACAGCTCTTGCGGAATATGTATGGCGAAACGCTAATGGACTAAGTCAGTAATGTGTGGGTCATCGTAGAATGTGGTGTGGAAGAAACATTGTTAGACAAGAATGAAAGAAATTTGCTGAGATGGTTTGGTCATGTTGAGAGAATGAATGAAGAACATTTGAAAAATCAAGTGTATTAAGGTAAAATGAGTGGTAGCGTACCCAGAGGTAGATAAAAAAAGGGTTAGAATGTGTGAATGAGCCTATGAAGCGAAGGGGTATAAGGAGTCGTAGAAACACAAGAGCGTGCATGAGACGATTTATGGATTTAAAGGAAACAAAGGATGTCTGCGAGGATAGGAATGTATGGAGAGCTATTGTTTATGAAGAAGAAGAAGTTTTTAGACAAGAATGACGCTTGAAACGAAAGATTTTGGTTACTAATGAGCCCTCGTGAAGAGATTCGCTTAGTAGATTAGTATAATGGCTTTGTGAAGCTCTGCACATGGGGTGATTTCTAGAGACACTGATCAGCGACCTGTGTCGGAGCGGTGTTGTGGGACGAGTGTGTCGTTTGAATAAACAACACGTGATAACTTCTATATTGATCTAAAGCTTATTCCTTCTCCTACCATCTCTTACTTACCCTCATCATATAAAGTCCTCGATCCCCAGTAGTATAACAAGGCTGGAACCGAACGAGTTACACTCACCCGAGAGGGATCTGGCTCCATGTTATAATAAGAAAGGCTCGTGAATAGAATGACATATATCAAAACGGACATTTTCAGATTTACCTCCCGAATCATATAGTGTGTGAAGATTAATAATTAAATATAAGTAAAAAGTGATTTCATGAATGAACATAAATAAATAGATGAATTATGTAAATAATCTGAGGAATACTGAAGGGAGGTAGGTTTTGCGTCACTCTACTCTTGGTACAATAGGACCATAAATAAAGGGATTATGCTTTGTACCCACATTTTGACGATTTCTGAACATTTTCTCACGAGTTCTGATTTTGCCTATCGTTTTTCGACGAGAAACGGAACAGTTCTTGTGAGAAGTGATGACAAAAATAAAAAAAAGTTCTTTTGATTTGATGGGACTCCCCTCAAACAGAATAAAAAGCTTCTAATTGTTGAAACACAACTGTGGGTTTTTATAATATTGGTCGGCTTTACACCGGCGAGCGAAAGCTTAGCTACACGCGCGTAGAACTGTTGGGTGGAGCTAAAATTTTGCCTCGGAATGAGCGTGAGAGAAGGGTTGCCAACTTATAAAATTCATGTGCTCCAGCTAATCGGAAGTTTCGGTCACGTAGGTCATCAAAGGTAATGATGCACACAAGCCGCAGATTCAGAATTTTTTTTTTAGTTTGAATAATTTAATAATTTCAAAAGTGTTTATTGTGTCAAAAAACGTGTTGGGTGCTGGCTGTTAAAAAGTGAAATCGCCCACTGGGCAAAAAGACGTCGTCATCCCGAGGACGTCTTAAAGACATTCCTAAGAAGTTCATGTCAGTCCAACTGATGTTCCAAAGACGCCTGAGGTCTTAAAGACGTCGTTTGGACGTGCAACGTCTTTATGACATCTATTGGACTGACATGGATGTCCTAAGGATGTCCTGAGAACGTCCTCAGAATGACAATGTCTTTTTGCCCACTAGGCTGATTGATTACTGGCTGGAGTCGTCTGTACTTCTTTATATAAATATTCAAAGTGGCCTCAAGGCAGTAAATCTTTCAGGTTATGTTTGTTCTGCTTAAATGTACTTTTGAAATGTAAATTTTGAATATCTGGTTTGTCTGAACAATAAACTATTCGTGATAGCTGATTCGAAATATATTTTTTAGTTACTTTATAAAAATAAGCACTCTAGGAAGTCCTGTTTAAAAATCGACAAGGAATTGGTCGAAGATGGGAACGGAGGTTCTTCTGAATATGTTAAGGGAAAGAAACGTAGTTAACAAAATGGACGGAAAGTAATAAAAACCCATTGGGCAAAAAGACATCGTCATCCTGACGACGGCGTGAAGACATCCCTCTGAAGTTTATATCAGTCGAATTGATGTCCCAGAGACGTCTGAGGTCCGGAAGACGTCTTTTGGACGTGAAACGTCTTAAAGACATCAATTGGATTGACACGGACGTCCTAAGGATGTCCTTAGGACATCCTCAGGATAACAGTGTCTTTTTTCCCACTGGGAACATGCACAATCACGTCAAATTTGAAAAGAGGATTTACATAAAGCATGAATACCAAAGAACGTGTGAACAAATCAAAACAAGACTAAAAACTTTGCCAAACATTTTGTTTCTATTTTGAGCATTACATTATTTTACTTATACTCATTTGTCGAGCTTGTAAACAATTTATACGAATCAGAGCGCAAAATTTAAAAAGAATAGATTTTGATTGATATTTTCCTTTTCGAAATGTAATTCATTAACCAAACTTGTATTTCAAGATTTGGAAAAATGGGTGAAAAATAATAATCCAGGCGCCACTAACTCTTTTGTATGCACAAATAGGTCCCCGAGATGACTCTTATTCAGAAGTTCAAAAAGTCCCCTGATTACGAATATCTTGGTTATTTTTCCGAAATCCTGGTCAGTTTTTGTCTGAACAATTTTTTTCAACAATTTCATTATTTATTAATAAAATTTTTCTATAAAATCATTTTTAGCATCGGTCAGCAAGAATAAAACTCGTTTGCTTTCTGTACTTTTTTCGTAGGATAAACCGTTTGCAATTTACAGCGTTATAAACGGATGATTTTTTAACAAAATTGACATATTTGCGCAGTTGTAACTCAGAATGTATTGCTCAAAAAAATTGGTCACTTGTACATTGTTTATATCGAGGTTAGATCTCTTGAAAGCGAAAAGAGAACTTCCGATCGAATGAAAACTTCTCTCCGTGAATTGTTGTTAGAGAATTGCTATTTCTAAGGCGAAATCGTTTAAGCTTTTAATTTCTGAATAAAAAATCATCCAGGTCGAAGAGTGATATAATTTCACCTAAATTGTTGCGAAACCTATACCTACCATTATTCACATTGTTTATTCTTCATAAACTCTCTTGCTCTATTGTTTATAACAATTGTTATGAATAAAGATCCTCAATTACCGGAAATGATATTTTGATTTTTTTTTGTTAATTTCCGACACAAGATGGCCTTTTCTACTTCCTGGATATTTTCTAGTATGACGAGCCATTATTCATACACAGCCTTATAAACAATATATTTTTCCTAAACCTACGCTCCCCTACAAGCCACAGTCTTGGAGTTATTGGCGATAGCCTTTTTTTTATAACGTTAATTATACCATAAACAGTATAATTATGTTGGTTAGCATTTTCAATACCTGCTCCTCATTGTTTATAATTATTGTGGCTTGCAGGGGAGCGTAGATTTATGAAAAATTTATTGTTCATAAGGCTGTGAACAAGTAGTGGCTCGTCGTACGTAAAAATGTCAAGAGAGTAAAAAGTTTCACATTGTGCCAGAAATTAACATAAAAATTTCAAAAAAATCAACCCTGGTCATTGAGGGTCTTTAATTATAACAAAGGTTCATGAATAATAAACAATGTTATTAATGGTGGGTATAGGTTTCGCAACAGTTTTAGGCAATCACGAAGTACAGTAGCGACAAAGCGGGCAGTTCGAACACTGAAGTGCATATTTCGCATTTATTTTTGAATACACGCGGAAATTTTTTTTTCATTCATTAGTCTTCATTATTAAAAAAGGTCCATCCTTTATGATAACAAAAATCTACATTTGTACAAAAGACAGTTAATCAATATTATGTATTCCTACTGGCAATGTTTCATACGGCCTGGGCTGTTTGCATCGTAGAAATTCTTGAAAAAGCCTCACGGTCAAAGTAGGCAATGTCCGAGACACGATCTATTTCGAGGTTCTAGTGTAGTTTAAGTAAAACGATCTTCTTCTGCCTATGAGAATGCTCACTAGGGTGGACCTCATTTTTCACTTTACGAATTTCTTTGCTCTCACCCACCAGTTTTATTTGAATGCAAAAAAAAATTTTCTCTCCAAATTTAAGCTAAATCGGTTAATATTTAGGGATCGCGCAAAGACCATGAGGTTTCCCATTGATTTCACATGGGAAAAAGTCAGCTCTTTGTAAATATAATATTTAAACGCGATGGTATGTTACAAATAATTCCGTATATCTGTATATTGTTCAGAACTCGTCAAAGAATAAGAATCATTTATAAATTCGAAGGGTGAATGACTTTAAGCCACTCTCGTGGGTCTCCATAGAAAACCCTATAAGTGGAAAATTAGAATTTCACGTGCTATTGCGGTTTACTGACGCTTTTTGAACCTTTTTTATATACATGATCATTAATCGGTCGTTCGAGAATACCCAGTCATCTGTTAAGTAATTTTCAATTGTTCAAGCATTTTTTATTCGTTTAAACATTCGTTTTTTTCAGGTAAGTCGCGAAATAATCATATTTTCTAGACTTTATGAGTTCTTTGATCAATGATAAAAATAAAATAATTTGGTCAAATAAATTCACAATTATTTCAATAATGCGTGTTTGTTCCAGTATACGAGTACAGGGTGTTTTTGTCATCTTGAGATATTGGAATATCTTAAGAAATATGCATCCAACGAAAAAAATGTCCGGGATAAAAACTTTTTATTTTCGAGGGGGGACAGCGACTCCACGAAAACTCCCAACACCCACCCCCTGGGGGCAGTAGGGGGATAACTTTAAAATTTCAAATAGGAACCTATATTTTTTATTGCAGATTCAGATTTTCCATCAAAAAATACGTAAGTTTCATTCGAACAAATTTTTTTCATTCGCGTCAGATGGCGATGCATTTGCAAAAGATGACATTGTTGACTATTCAAAAAAAACACCCTCCACCCACCTGGGAATAGGGTTACAGTGGAGTAGAAAAATTAGAAATCGCAATTTTATTTTTGAAACGCAAACTTTTCATTTTGACTCATTTTGACATTTGACGTAAGGTCTGGCGATCTGGCAGGCCAATTTCCCGGACCTCCTCTACCGATCCAGTGACCGTTGAATTCGCAATTCAGTACTTCACACGCGATTGCCGAATAATGCGCTGGACAACTTTCATGTTGAAACCACATGTTCTGTCGTACTCCCGAGCTCAGGTCTTCAAGCAATGTTGGAATTTCATTTCCCGAAAAGTTATGATATTCGTCAGCTTTCAAATTACCATAAATAAAATACGGACGATAAGTTATTCTCCAATTACTCCACACCAAACGTTGACGCACCAAGGACGCTGACGGACCAAGGACGCTGACGCTCAACCTCGCGCAACCAGTGGGGGTTTTCTACACTCCAATAATGCATGTTATATCGATTAACCGTACCGTGGTTCGGGAAAGACGACTTGTCAGAAAACAATACTCGCAAAAAGAAATTCGGGTTTCCTTGTATCTGCTGAAGCGGCCATTGACAAAATATCACTCGGTTCTGAAAATGATGGTCATGAAGTTTGTGATTCAGTGAAATATGAAAGGGATGATATTTATTACGTTTCAATATCTTCCAAACACTGGTTAGAAACATTCCGGAATCACGGCTTAGTTGTCGAGTACTAGCATGGGGGTCATGAGCGACTGCGGCCTATATCGCGATTTCATTATCAACTCCAGTAATAGTTTTTTGATGATTCCTTTTTTTTTGCTTGTACACTTCCGTTAGTGGTGAATTTGTTTATAACCCGGTAAAAAGAAGCGCGTGAACGTACACTGCCTGGAAAACGTTGAGCGTAAAGAGTGACAGCATCTTCGATATTCCTGCCACTTTCTCGATAAATGAGAATCATTTCAATTTTCTCTTGCACAGATGAAGCCTCCATTATAAAAGAAATAAGGTTGAGTCATGAGGGAATACAGTGACACCCAATCAAACCCAAACGATCGTAAGCAGCACAGCTAAGCCACCCAAGTCAAAGAAACTAAGAAACAAAATCCAACCCAAAGAAACCGACCATTTCTCTTTTTTATCTTTTGTAATGTTGCAGGTTTCACCTGCAAATTTCTTTGTCTTGTTGTTGTTTTCAATTATTTGTAAACAGCTCCTCCTCTCTTAGAGGAAATATCCGCGAGAGAACGAGGCTCAATCGAGTATCAACTCCCATCAAGAATCGGCGGCACGGAGGACAAGAAAGCAAGGCGGGTTGAAGCCTCGCAGGCCCAACCGAGGGTTGATCACCGGGGGTGGAATGTGGATGCGACTCCCGCATTCCAAATCCTGTACCTGGCGTCATTCAAAAAAAAAAATTAAAAATTCTGGAGAAGTTAATTTAAAGTCTTCTTATTTTTTATTGTCATTTTGTTTGAATAAAATGGAGAAATAAAAATCTTCGTTCTACTCTCGTTTGGAAACACCTTCCTTGAATAGTCAACAATGTCATTTCTTGCAAATGCATCGCCATCTGGCGCGAATCGAAAAAAAATTTTCGAATAAAACTAACTTGTATGTATTTTATTACTCTCCCTTTTACGGGTTTGAGGGCTCCGTTCCCTTTACATCATTTATAGTTTCACTTAACCACTATGCCTCATACTTAACTTAACCTTTAATCGCTTCGCTTTCTTATTATTCACTAGATCTTAAATATAATCTTATCTTACTAGCTCTTAACTAATATCTTACAAATGTGCGAGACC
>JAUMHM010084690.1:0-12181 GCA_032362435.1 Melikaiella ostensackeni
TGCAATTTCAATAAAAAATGTCTTACACCTGAAAAAAATGTGGGAACCTTACTTTTTACTTGCCCCTCGTACATATACCTTGTTTTACAGTTCAGATCCCCTTGTCCCTGTTTTTAATTTTCTCATTTACTTCATTTTTTTCTTTAATCTTAGTCTAAGTTCAAGCCGGCTTACTTTAACCTATACAAAAACTGTTTATTTATCTAGTGTTAAAAGAAACGAGCTTGCGCGAAATTTGAAGAATGAAACTCAACGATGTGTGGCCAGCGCAGAAATTTGATTTCAACCCAGCGATGTTTGAACAAAGTCCAACGTTGAAAGTATAACAGCAGGGCTTCTGGGAAGCGGTCCTGTTCCAGGCTTAATGTCGGTAAAACAGTGATCGGACAGCTACCGATAGTCGGTAAATGAACGGTCGATAAGGTAGGAAGCTGACATGCAATCTTGCCTCGGTCAACAAGGTTGGTCCCGGCAATATCGACCGAGTAGAAATTTCTGCCCAGATGGGATATATGCGATGTTTTGAGCCTTCCAGAAATTTCTCTCTTTCTTTCTAGAAGACTCAACGTATGACGTGTGATCTCGATGCTTTTAGTTCTAGAGGCATCGACGGAGTCAATCATAACAACTGCTCAAAGTCTCTCGCGCAGGAAAGAGAATTTAGTGGGAAATTTTTCTAGATTTTTGGGGCATTCGATAACACATGCTAAGATGCCACCAATCGAAGTTGTTACCGTTAGTATACGACCATGCTGAAGGTTTAAATTGAATTTGAAAAATAAGTCTAATACAAATATTTATTGCCAAAATCAGCATTAAATTCAATTTTTCCAGAAGAATTTTTGAACATGTCCATGCTAATTCTCAGGTGTTCCGACCCATTCACGGCTTTAAGAGTCACAGTATTAAATTGTTTTTTGTAAATAAGTTTCATAAAATATTTCGCAATGTGCAATTTTGAGTCATCCTCTAAGGCTACTGCGTAATATAGTTCATGGCAAACAAGGATTTTCCTGTCTAAATAATGACGAGTAGTTTAATTTTAAAACGTATTTATTTTTAATACGTAAATAATTCAAAGGTCAAAAAACCATTTTTCTGTTGGTGTGAGTCGAGTGACTGCATTACAGGTTTAAGAAAATAGAGAATCTGCTACATAATGATCCTTTGGTGTAAAACGGATTTGCGATTTGAATTTTAAATCAAACAGCGTATTTTCACCACTTGAATGAACAATAATAGCAATAATAGCAATTTTTTTCAAAAACCATCGCTGTAAGAAACACACTTCCATCACTGAAGGAAGTCAAAGTTGGCCTCGAACACTCAGTATGTATGCGCATAACAAATGATATGGTGAAATTAAATTTTAAAGGGTGATAATTTTACTATTTACTTAGTAGAGCCACCTATGGGAAATATTGCAATTAAGCGACACTCGTATGTCACCTACTCATGAAATATTAATATAACTGATGCTTAACTAAGTTGATGGTTTAAAAAAAAAACAGGTTTGATTTGATAGAAGTAAGCATACTCAAAACAGGAATTCACAATGGTTATTATAATAATTTATTGATTCTAAAAATCCTTAAGCGTCTTGATGTCCAAGTAAGAATCCTGAGTGTCAAAACTTTATCATATTATCGTCGTCATTATCCGCGGTGCTTCCAGCTTAATGCCTGATAGTTAACTGATTCTCGAGAGTCAAGAACCGAGTCTTGAGAGCAAGAGCGTTTCGAATTGCACAATCTCCATTCCAGCACTGAGGATGATAATTGCACATGGATGTAGTTGCGCTATACAATTTCTTATCGAGAGACAGTCCAAATCTTCCAAATTACAAACATTTTGCACATACTGGTATCTTGAAGGATAGGTCTCACTTCATAACAAGGTATGTGACCAGATGTCCATTCAAGACCATGGATGCTTATACCATTGAGATGATCTTATGAATGTCAATTTCAAAAGAAAAATTCACTTTTGCCGTAATGTAATCACCATTCCCATTATAATATTATTTCCCAATTGGAATCATAGTTTTGATGATAATATTCACCTAACTCATCCAAATCGGAATAACAGTACTTACACCAGCACTTATTTGATGCTTCCTCTAGGTTAGGTTTACTTTTCTATAGTATTATTATTATTTTTCATTTGCGTACCATATAATTAAAGCAAAATATTGAAAAATGGCAACTGTCTATTGAAAAAATTAGAAAATTTATCTGTGATCGATGCCTACACTATTTTAGAAATAGGGAAAAGTTGGTTGCTCATACTGGAGAATGCGAAAAAATTAATGATTGTAAGTTGGTGCTGCCAAAACCCGGAAAAATTTCATCAAATTCATAAATTTCAAGTATAAAAAGTAAGTTCCTTTCATCATCTGCGCAGACTGTGGCTCGTTATCAACACCAGTCGAAGACGTTCAAGAGAAAGTATCGAACACTAAAGTTTTCCACAAGCATGAAGTTTTTGACATCGGATACTTATTCAAGTGCAGTTTCAGTGATGCACTATCATTCTCAAACTGAAGCCCTGAAGGTGTGAAACCAGCAAAGTGACTTGCTCTGGAGTTGCTGCTAATCACAAATAAGTGTGAGAAGATACTGTCATCTCTAGTACCTATGCAGAAATTGACATATGAGAAACGGAAAACTTTCATTGAAGCCACCACTTGTCACATCTGTCAAAGGGCCTTACATCCATCAATGAAGAAGTTTCGCGAACACTGTCACCTGACTGGAAAATATCGCGGTACCGCACATGAACACGGCAATCAAGCTTATCAAGACGCCAACACTATACCCGAATGGAATGTTTTCTGGACTCGAGAGTGAGACAGTTGAACTTCTTATGAGGAAAGGTGTTCTCCTCTATGAATACCTGGACTCGAGGGTGAGACTAAAAGAAAATCAACTTCCAACGAAATAGAATTTGTACAGTACCCTTAATGACTCATCAATATCTGTTGAGGACTACTAACATACACAACAGGTATAACGTGCATTCAGTATTGAAACTCTCGGTGAATACGTGAAGCTCTATATGAAGACCGATGTGTTATTGTTAGCTGATGTGTTCGAAAAATTCCGTAAGCAGTGTCTCGTGACCTACGAACTCGATCCAACACACTACTACGCAACTCCTGATTTCACATGGGGCGTCATGCTTAAATATACAGGAATAAGATTGGAACTTCTCACTGATGTTGATATGCTATTGATGATTGAGAATGGCAAGAAGGGTGGAGTGATTCGATGCTCCAACCGATACGCTCCAACCGATTTGTACTATCCATCCGAGCTTCACGATGAGCATAATGATCTACTGTTCTGTCCAGAATACTCGAAACAACCAGAGTTCAGCCAGGAAAAGCTCTTAACTACTCTTCCACTGAGACAAAAGTATATTCTCCATTACCGAGGACTGCAAAGTGCTCTAGCAAATGGTCTTATATTAATTAAAATCCACAGATTACTTAAGTTTAATCAGTCAAAATGGATCAAAAGTTATATAGATTGTTGAGAAAGACCTAAACCTAATTTATGACTTTCACTACGGTTATATGCGACATGAAAGAGGATATGGAAAAAAATTCAAAATTTCAACACATCAGATTACCCTCGAGACAATGTTTGCGGAATGCCACAGGAAACAAGAAAGTTGTTGGCCCAATGAAAGATGAATTTTCTAGGAAAATTATTACGGAATTTGTTGTCCTGCGTAGCAAGATGTGCAATATCCACGCGAATGGCGAAGACGTTGTTAAAAAAGCTAAAGGTATAATAGCAGCTGTCGTAACGAAGCTGTCGTATTACCTTCAGCGATTACACTGAAAGCTTGCGAAATTCGATATTGCAATCTAGACTGCAAATGTAATCGGGTCAAGTCTATACAACATCGAAACAATTGAACTAAAAAAGATTGCATTCATTCTTATAACGGCAAGCGATACCTAATCTCATATAGTACAGACATGGGGGCATTATAGAACCAGCGCGATGGATGTCGATAACGTTTTAAGAGATAGTGATAAAGAATTCTTAGATATGCTGGTAAAAGCTTAGACTTAAGGTGTAAATAGTAACTATAAGATTTTTTTTCTGTAAATAGCTCTTCATATGAGGTGATAGCTAGAGAGATCAATCATCGACCCATGTCGGAGCGGTGTTACGGAAAGAGTGTGTCGTTTGAATGAGCAACACGCGACTTCTAGATTGATCTAAAACCTATCCCTTCTCCTACACATCTCTTACTTACCTTTACTATGTAAATTCCTTGATTTCCGGTAGTATAATGAGGCTAGAACCTAACGACTTACTTTTGTGCAATGTTCAATAAACTTTGTGCAATCTTGAATCAACTTTGTGCAATGATGAATCAACTCTGTGCAAGCATTGAACCAAGGATGAATCATTGTTGAACCAATGTTGAATCAATGTTAAACTAAATTATGGGATTTATAATACTAAGTCTACGCTTTTACTGACTGGACGTAAGGTTCTTGAAAAAAAGACAATTCATAAACATATATCTTGTTTTTATTCAACATAAGCCTAATAACTACTATTCACAATTATTTACTATTTATTATGCCGTTAGGCCAAATTCTTTTAGGGTTAAACGTAACTCATCCGGTTCTAGCATCGTTATACTACCGGGAATCAAGGAATTTACATGGTAAGGGTAAGTAAGAGATGTGTACGAGAAGGATAGGTTTTAGATCAATCTAGAAGTCACGTGTCGCTCATTCAAATGACACACTCTTTTCGCATCACCGCTCCGACATGGGTCTTTGATTGATCTCTCTAGTAATCACCCCAGATGAAGAGTTATTTTCAGTAAGAAGACTTTATAAATACTATTTACAATTTAAGTCTAAACTTTTATCAGAAGATCGAACAATGCTTCATCACTATCTCTTGAAACCTTATCGACATTCATCACGCTGATTCTGTAATGCCCCCATGTGAGGGCGTCTGTACTATTTGGGAGTAAGTGTCGGTTGTCCGCATGAGGACAAAGTGCAATATTTTGTTGTTTAATTGTTTCGGCGTTATGTAGTCTTGACCTTATAACATTGCAAGGGTTTTTTCATGCCTACTGAAATACCTCCTTACTTAATAAAATAAATAGCCTACCTAAAATCCATTTCGGGTACCTGAAAATTTTATCAAAACAAAAGACAGGCGCCAACCGTTATATCAATTTTAAGAAGAAAGGTCAGAATCTAACGGCAGATCCTGAGTTTAAAATAAAAGGAGAAAAACTTAGTGATAAGCTGGCAATCTAGTGTGTTTACAAATATCAAAATTACTACGTGTAAGCATGAGAAAAGGAACTAAAATAATATTTTAATTTGCAGTGAAAGGGTTTTATCAGTAGGAAATGTACAGGCCATTTTTAAAGAACAATAAGCATTTATTCGAATCAACAAGACATTTTCAATATCAAGGAAAAAAGCTTACAACTGACATAAAACTGAGTTAAGAATTTTCAAAGGCTAACTGAATCCCAAGCCTTTTCAATTTACCACGTGTCCGACTTCCCAAATTTATTCAAATCTATATTTCAAAAGGTCGTGCCACGTACAATCCTAACCTGAGATTTGCGATGGCTACGTGGCCGACTCCCAAATTTAACCAAACCTACATTTCAAAATGTCGAGCCACGTGCAATCCTTACCTGAAACTCGCAATCAACAAGAGTACATTCTTACCGAAAATACACTTCTATAAAATTTTTCCGTACAAATGGAGAACCAGGAAGACAAGCTTCTTGTTTCTTAGAAGAAAAGAGAGATCAAATCACGACATGACAAAATTTGGCGATATTGTTTGAATCTCTAGGCTGATCAACAAAATTTAATCCGGTACTCGCCGAAACTTCTTGCCGAAGAATTACAAATTACTAACCTCAAGCACTTTCCGCAGATACGTGAAATAATTGTTCATTTTAGACAATAAAAAAATCAATTTTCGCAAACAGAATTTTCATATGCTCTTGTAGCAGGAGTTTCGGAACGAAAGTGGCAAGTCACGCAACGGTTAGTCTTCAGGTTCGTCCAGTCGCCGGCCGTTGATTCGGTGATGAGCCAATGAGCGCGCGCCTTTGGACTGAGTCGATTGTGCCAGCCAACCGTAGTCTCCCAGAACGGTCATCTTCGATGCCTCTGTCGGAAGCACGTCACATCTCTTGGCGGCAAAACACAAAAAGGATTTTGTTAAAAAGAAAAACCTGCGAGTCTGAATGAGTTCCTTTTCTCATCCCCCATTCTCAGCTTTGAACTTCCAATTTGGGATAAGGAAAGGGCTCCTCTCGATAGGTCTCGCCGATCTTGGCGCCACTTGCCATCCCCGGGACGTCTGGTCCTTCCAACGATTTACGAACTCCTGAGTGCCCTTTCGGTGGTATTGCGTAAATTATTCACAAAAGTATGTTCTCATATATCGAAGAAAGAAAAAAAAAACTCAAATTATACAGGAAACCTATCTTAGAGAGAAGAATACGAAATCGTAACATGCAAGAAAATTTTCATAGACCTGGTCTCTTAAAAAGTACTCTTTACTTTTCGGCAATTATGTCTCTTAAATTATTGCGGTAACTTCGACTTTGACTTCTTGGGAAAACAATGGGGGCGCAAGATGGAACGGACGAAGAACCAAAAAAAATGAAAATGACCGCAATTCGTGAATCATATAAAAAAATCGATAAGAGAGGGGAAACAGGAAGAACTGATTTTCCTCTAAACAACGACAACCAAAAGTGACTCATCGCGGAAACATGAAACAACAATAAGATATGCTGCAGACTGTCACTTCGTTCGGGTTCTTCCTATGTATCTTAACTCAGTTAAGAACATTTGTAGATTAAAGATCTTTATTAACGTGAAGGCCCTACAGTCATCCGTTGCGCCTCTAGGCTAGGTCGATTCTATCCAGTTCAGCTTCAATGGCCCGTGACTCCTCAATCACTCCCCAGCCTGTGCCTAGCTACACCTTTCTTGACAGCACGATGTCGGAACGCCAGAGCGGGCCGCAGTTCCGGCACTCCGGAATGTTTACGCCTACCTCCCTACAACTGTAGCAGTGCATCCCCTGCGATTCAAGAACGGAGCAGTGCTAACGCTTGTGCCCCGGCTGCCTAAAGTGAAAGCGCTGCCACAGTATGGAGCCAGGGTAGGCCTTCGGCTTTGGAGCGTCCTCCCTGAGCCAATCCCGGTGCTGCGTCAGATGGTACTGAGCGACAAAGGGTGGGGTCACCTTCGGGGCCGGCGGAAGGAGTCCACCAGCGTCGGCAGGAGTCCACTACCGTCACTAAGTGATTGGGACTTCCCCACTGGCAAAAGAGGTCCAGCCCCCACGGTCGCCGCATCGGGTTCCCCATTGGTGGGAATCACGGGTAGCGGGCGAATTTCCTCTCTCATCTTCTCATAATACTCCGGTTCCATAAGTCTCGGCACCCTAATCTCTGGGTCACCGCAGTCGATCCCCTCGATTGGTTCAACCGGGGAAGAGGGAACATATACCTCTCGTTGAGCGTAGCGAGGCGCGGTCCTTGCGCAGCACTTGAAGGCTTGGATCCTGAAATAAAAAGGGGTCCGAGCCTAGAGTCTCGGGTAATGACTAGTCTCTTGCGACGAAAGATTTTAAATTCTTCACGTGTTTCTTACCGTCAAATTTCCCTGGGTGGTTTACTAATGGTCTTAAAAGGGCCCTCGAACTTGTGAAACAGTTTCTCTGCGAGATTATCGACCTTTTACGATAATTTCAGATTCGATCGTAGAACTAGATCGTCTACCCTGAAACTTCGGTCGCATTTACTCGCATTATAATACCTAGGTACTTTCGAAATTCATCTATATTCCAAACAACTGCGAGACACGAATCGTTACCGTAAAATTTCTTTTAGCCGACGATAAAGTCCCACTTGCGTAAACAATAGCATGTTCTTTCTACCTTGGTGTTGTGTCAGAACTACTGCTAAATCTGAGGTACTTGCGTCGGTCTAGAGATTAAATGGGTTTGTTTCCATGTCTTAAATAAGGGGTACGCGAGTATAGGTCCACTGGTCAAGGCCTTTTTGAGAGAGTCGAGCGATTCTTGTTGTTTATCTCCCCAATGCCGTTTAACGCTCTTTCTAAAAAATTTCGTCAGTAGCTCAGCGACGTTCGCGAATTCCGGTATGAATTGCCGTTACTATGAAGCCATCCTACTAAATCTACGTAATGCTTCACGATTTTCAGAGCGTGATAACAGAGTACTGGTGACACTTTGTCGAGATCTACATTGAGACCCTCTGTGTTAACAACAAATCCGAGATAATATATTTAATGCTTTCACGATGATTCATTATGATGAAAAGAGGTGTTTCGGGTTTCTATCGTGAGATAGAATCTGAGATACTTGATCTCTGAATAACAAAACTCGCTCTTATCTAGATTTATCGTTAACCTCATTTCAGCTACCCTAGCGAGAACCTTTTCTCACTACGATAATTTAGGGGCCGCCAACGAAAAGGACTTATAACCGAAATCGAGCGCATAACTATTGACCGTCAGACTGCTTTCAAAACAAAGAACAAAAAAGATGCGCCATGAAATTCTCTTCAAGCATCAATGTTCAAAATCCAAATTCTAGATGTGTTTTGAAAACGGATGAACGGTCAATAGTTTTATGCTCGATTTCGGCTATAAGCCCTTTTCGTTGGCGGACACTCAATTGTTCGTCGAAGGTTCCCGTGACCACGATGATGTCATCGAGGTAACTAAAGACGTTTGGTCGCATGTCGGGTGTTATTATTCGGCCTATCAACCTCTGGAAGGTCGTTGGGGCACTGGTTAGACTAAAAGGCATCCTTTCAAATTCGGAAAGTCCTCTGCCCGGTACCGTAAAACTTGTGTACTTTTGGCTAGCGTCCTCAAGAGGGATCTGGTTGGAGGCTGCGCTCGGGTGAATTTTGGATATGTACTTTGCCGCTTTTAACTGCATCAATATATCGGTCATATACCGCAAAGGATATGCATTCTTTCTCGAGATACATTATTTCATGCACCTTCGGAGGAACGACCCTATGGCGGTCCTTTATCGGAGGGTGATCTTGAATATTATTAGTGTGCTTCATAAGGTAGGTGTCCCCCAAGGGGCCCATGGGTTTTGGAGGAAGTTCAATTTTCAAAAAATCTTTCAAGACGTCCTCCTTCCTCTCTATCAAGTCAACTATTTCACTAGATCCCGCCTCATCGGACAACCATTGATTTAGAGGGTAATGTTTGCCATTAGGGTCGAGCATTAAAACCATCCTAGACTCCGAGGTGAATATAATGTCGGAATTTCCCTGACTGTCTTTACCCAATATCAATTCCGTGTCTAGATTCGTGGCTACCCTAACTTCACATGTTCTCGTAATGCCTTGAATGGTTATAGGTAAATTTACTTTACCGATAATAACATCTGTTGAACCGTTAGCTACTATCATACGCGATTTCGTGGTACTGTCTAATTGTCTCCTCGATCCTTCGCAATCTTTTTCCAGGTCGATTTTCAAATCAATCTTCGAGCTGATCCGTTATCGATTAACGTGTCTATCGAAACATAGTCGATTATAGCGGTCACATGCCTTCTATTGGCTATATAAGTCAATTCTACTACCCCGCTAATTAAGTCGGCCTCCGTTATTTTCTCCTGCATTAAAATAATTTTCTCAAGGTCTGTAGTAAACAAGCTAGTAAGGCTCTGCTTAAAATTCATTATGGTACATGCAGAACAGGGAGGTAAAATGTCGGGATCTTGAGGTCTGTGAACTTGTGCTTCAAATATTAGTTCCTCGGCCAAAAACTCGCTAGCTATGCTTATTTTATCAAATCGCCATGTTTCGCTGGTTCCTGTCGGTCTAAGGTTACCGGTATATAAAGTCCCTTAGATTCTGAGAGGTCGAATAAAATTGGTTTTGAAGTGTACCGATTTCGGGGACTAGAGTTTATCGTATTTTCCGTTTCCCTAATAACATTCTCTGTTTCTGGTCTTGAATAGGCAGTGCAGACTATAGTCACTGCGTTTTCGATACTCGAATCATTCGTTTTAATCTCCGACATAATCATCACATATTCTGGTGACATGCTAACGCCCATAAAACTCTCCATATCAGTGATAGCCTGAACTTTCATAGTATTACCGGGACTCGAGTTTACCGTTATTATTTTTGGATATAAGTTACCGGACTCGAAGGGATGAAGAGGCAGTGCAGACCGAGCTCACTGGTTGTTCATCGTGTTTCTCGAGCACTTTGGATGTGACTTAATCGTGTAGCTTTGTTTTGCATAAGAAGCAGACCAACCTCCTGGGAGAGGCACACCCTATTTGGAAGTGACCAGGCTGTTTGCAATTGAAGCAAACAATCTGGTTTGTGTCCTTCGAGCCAAAGTTAGGTGTACTGTTTCCAGCAAAAGGAATAAGGCTCTGCTGATCACCCTCTCTTTAGAGGTACCCTGCGGGGCAGGTTTAGTACCCTCCTTGGCTTCGGGCAAAAAAGAGTCTTCTGGCGATGGGGGCGATTTTGTGTAATCGTTTTCTAAACCACGCCTTCTCCCAACCTCAACCTATCACCGCGAGTCGGCTCGCTATCTGTCACGTATATGACGCCTTGACAATCTTCTAAATTCATTAGAAAGCCCTCCACGCTTGAACTTGAATTGCCATCAAGAGTGATTTTCCATTAAGTCAACATTTTCTCGAGATCCCTAGGTCTGTTATTCATCCTATTGGAATCGTTATCAGAATTTGTCCGATTGTTTTGTTTGTTGGTTTCGATACTCAGCTTACAATCAGTACTCCTATTTCTGGAGGTTGGATCCCTTTTTAAAATTATTTTCGTATTTTTCGGGATTTTGATCGGCTTCTCTGAATTTCCCCTCGTACCATATGAATTTATCTGATTTAGTTGAGCGGTGATCACTGTTAGTTCACTCTGAAGGCTCTAGATTATTCAAATTGATCCCGATTTCGTCTTCTGTTCGGAGTTTTTCGACATCCGGTAAATTGGTACCACGCGACCTACTTCTATTTAAGGAAAAGTTGCCTAATTGTGATTTTAAATTTCCCGGAATGTCGAAGATATCCGAAAAATGAGCGCCTGCAATGTTTGCATATGCAAAAATCATTGCTATTTGTGCCATTAGTTGATGTGTTTTCGCGGTGATTGTAATATTATTATATCTCGTTGTCTCGTGGGCTGCGACGGTGGCAGGAGTGTGTATCCATACCGCTACTATTCTGAAGGGTTAGACCTCAACCTGACTGCTCTTATCTTCTTCTAAGTCTGATGTTATATCTACATCATGGTGGGTTGTGTTTGAGGTTACTTTCGAGTTTGTGGAACGATACGAGATTCTTTGGAGCGTGAAAATATATCTGCGTGGCATATCGCATTTTTCTGCACGAGACCCACGTGTGTTTAATTCTGCATGGTTGAGGGCCACATTAATGTCAGCCTCTGACAAAACGGAAAAACCATGTAATAACCGCGACTGCCGTCAAAAATAACAGGAATTCTCTAGAAAGTAACATTTTATCGATTTTCCGAAACGTTGGTCAGAATGAAAGTTTTTTAATTTAAACAATTTATCATGCCATTGGGTTACCAAAAATTCTTTTCTAAATTGCCGAAATCTCGAAAAGCCTCAAAGCTTAAGGGCCATTCCAAGACCCGTAAATTTAAAGCTTCATCCCGCTTGTGAAAAAAAAATTTCCAAATGAAGTCGGATATCGCGCTATTAATTTTCTGAAGATTTCCGAAAAGCTATTAAATATTGATGACCGTAACTCTTGCCATTGCGTGACAAAGGGAAAAAAACTTGCGAACCTACTTTCCAAATTAAAGACCTTCCGGAACAAAAAGAGTACTGCAAACAAATATGGCGCTTAAAGCAGCCCAGTAATTTTTGATAATTTATTTTTTAAAGAAGAATGGAATTATTACACAGCCACACAAAAATGAATCTTTTTTCGGGTCTGGAGGTCAGACTATGTTTATTATATGTTTTTGGGGTCGCTGAATCCGAATCCGAGGTTTAAAAAATCCCAGCAAGTCAGGGTTTTGACATAAACTCAAAAAATAGCTTAGATTACGAGGTATTTTGAAGGTTATGTCGAAACCCTGATCTTCTGGGGTT
>JAUMHM010084691.1:0-12180 GCA_032362435.1 Melikaiella ostensackeni
ACGGAACCAGACTTCAATGTCTTGGGGACAAAATGGAACGTCTTGGAGACAAAACCAAGACGAAATATTTTTACACGTGTTGTTCCCACGAAATTTCGTTTTTTTAATATCTTGGATATATTGACAGTTAATATCACAGATTTTATACTTTCAATATAAACAGATATTGCCTTTCAATATCTTATATATTGAATAGAATATATTAGATATTATGCCATAATATCTAACATTATGGTTGAATGTCAAAATTTTTAACACTTACTCTTCAATATCTATTTTTCTCCGTGCTTACTCCACTACTCGGAATAATCGGGGAGAAACTGATGCAAATACTTTTTGTTTCATGAAGTATCAAGTATGCAAAGCATTTCATATTTCCTTGAATATGTAGATCTGTAATTGGTCCTTATGCTTACAAAAAATATTTGATGAAAAAAAGTCAAATTAAAACTTTTCCTTTTCATCTGAGAAAATGGATTTATTTAAACTGCATAATGTATAATAAATTTACAAAATTGTTTGAACATAAATAAGGATTATCTTTTATGACGGTATGGATGACCTTTTTCGCCAGGACAGGTACATATTGGAAACCTTTCTCCTGGTTCAAGACATAAATAAAGTCTGGCTCCGTCTCACAAGCCGAACTTCATGAGGCATCAAATTTTCTCTTAAGTTTATGGTTACAGCTGTCAGTGGCAATGCCAAGGAAACTTGTCTCAAGACATGGATATTTCTGTTACGTCTTAGCGAAAGGCCAATAAAAGGGACCAGATAATCTGAACTTGAATTTGAAAATGAATTTCCGGTTTGATTTTCAAAACAGCTATTTGAAAGTATCAGAATCTGTAAATCTCAACGACTATAGCAACATAAAATATGCTTCAAAAAGATTAATATTGTAGTTTTCTATAAGGATCTCCTCAATCGTAAGAAATAAGGAAAAACAGACAACATTTTCACAATTGTTGCCAAACATGTGTCGTAGTTAAAACAAATGGAATAAAATGGATTTAGTTAATATGCATACTATATAATAAATTTACAAAATTGTTTAAAGATAAATAAGGATTAGCTTTTATGACGGTAAGGATGACCCCTTCCGCCAGGGCAGGTGGGTATTGGAAACCTTTTTTCTGGTTCAAGACATGAATGAAGTCTGGTTCTGTCTCATAAGCCAGACTTTCAGAAAGTCTTCAACAAGTCTTGAAAATGTCTTGATTGCCTGTCATCAAATTTTCAGGCTTTACAGGTACATAATTTTTGCCTTATTAAACAATATTTTTTGAATATTTTAGATTCTTCCCTTCGATATCTTAGATTTTGTTAGTTAAAGTCCTATTTTTAATATCTACGGATGCTCTGCTTCAATATCTAGATTTCTGTCCCATACTTAAGTCGCTTAGATGTTACCCGGTAATATTTAGATATTCTGTTTTAACATCTATTTTTCTCCGTGAAGAGGTCGATTCACTTATACTCTGCCGAATGAAAATCTCAGTATATTCTCTGGGGAAAAATCCAGGCATGTTTCAGTCTATTTTCAGACTCGATTTGAATGATTTCGTCTCTCGAGATAGCTTGGGTGATTTGGGTTCTTTTTTACGATTTCATTTAAGGCAATCGAACCTTGAGGATACCGAAATGCGAAAGGCAGTTAGAATATTTAAGTTCTTGATGTCATAGATCCTTCATAAAACTAATCCTTTTCAACTCTCTGTAATCCCTTCCTATTCAGAAATATTTTGATTATATTTACAAAATCAAGTTTATGAACCTTCATAAAATCTATGAGGGCTACTTGGATCTCTAAAAACTGCTACCAGGGTACTTGTAAAGAAAATCTCAGAAGCTTGACTAGGCCTGAGAATATTTAGAAAATTTCCAGTGAATTTGTATCGGTAGGGTAACGCAATATAATTATTAATGGCAGATCGCGTGCAAGCTGGGGCATCTTTCATACAAGATAACTAGTAAACACATTTGGACCCTCGATTTTGATAATGGATCGTACTTTTTTCTCCTTGAAATTCTACTTTCCATCGTCTCTTCATATTCCGAAATTTTTCTTTAAATTTTCAAGAGAAAAAAAATGGGGGTAAATTTGTTCTGGTTGCACAATGTAATTTTCAGTGATTTAGTACGTGTGTTTCATGCACGTTATGCAAAATAATCAACTTTTACAACCTTAATAATTCTTGTTATTCGTAACTTGCTTATTAGTAACTCATATGGAGTTTCAATTGATGCAAAACCTTCTATTTGGTTCGCATAATGTTTGCTTTGGCGCAGTTCAAAAACTATGTTACACTGTCAGGGGGGAGGGGTTAACGCAGAATGTGACATCTCACATGGAAAATACAAATGTGAACAACAATTTTTTTAAATACTTGGAAAAATGAAAATTAATGATTTTATTTCACAAGTAAAGCATCTAAATACAAACTTCACACTCTTTCCCCTATTTTCCTCGGTTACCTTTTTGAAAGAATTCCTCTTTTTCCCCCCTTTCCAAGAAATTTTCCCTTTTTTTCGTTTTATCCTTGAATGCGACCTGAATTAATAAAACTAGATTCGAAAATCCAACTTTTTTTTGTTGAAAGTTCATTCTTTTCAATTGAAAAGTCTACTATTATATTTTTGGTTCAAAATTCATCTCTTTCGATTGGAATTTTTACTACTTAGTTGAAGATTTAACTTTTTTTAAATTCCTTTTTTTTGAGTAGAAATGTAATTTTGTTAACTAAAAATATAACTAATCCATTTTTGGCTGAAAATTGACTGTTTTTAGTTGAAAATTCAACTATTGAATTCTTCATTGAAAATTTACCCTTTTTGGTTGGAAATTCAACTACTTGGTTGAAAGTTGAACTACTTTGTATAAAATTCATTTCAATGGCTCAAGATTTTACTATTTTATTGAAAATTTGTTTCTTTCTTGGTTGAAAATTAATTTTTTTCATTGAAAATTCAACTATACCATTTTTGTTTGAAAACTGATCGTTTTTAGTTCGAAATCCGACTATTGAATTTTTCATTGTCAATACGTTGTTAAACATTCATTTTGTTGGTTGAAGATCAAACTATTTTGTTGAAAATACGTTCTCTTTTGTTCGAACATTAATTTTTTCAACGGAAAATTTAGCTATTCCATTTTTGGTTGAAAATTGATCATTTTTCGATGAAAGTTTTAACATTTGGTTACAAATTTATGTGTTTTGTTGTAAATTAGTCTTTTTGTTGGAAAATTAATATTATTGATTGAAAATTCAACTACTTGGTTGAAAGTTGAACTACTTTGTTAAAAATTCATTTTATTTGTAGAAGATCCATCTCTTTGGTTGAAAATTGGTTTTTTTTGGTAAAATGCTTCTTGGTTGAAGAATTATCTTTCGTGGTTGAAGATTCTACTGTCTCCTGAAAAATTTATGTTTTCGGCTTGAAGATTCAACTGTTTGTTTGAAAATGCAACTGTTTGTGTTTCAAATTTAATCTTTCTCGTTTGAAAATTCGACCCTGTGATCGAAAATTCATTTATTTTGTTAAAAATTCCTCTCTTTTCTTTGAAAGTTCTACTATTTGGTAGTAAATGCAACTGTTTGGATTAAACTTAATTTTTTTGTTGAAAATTCAACTATTTCGTTCAAAAATCATCCTTCTTTGTTAAAAATTCAACTACTTTGTTGAAAATTCAATATATTCCGACTTGAAATCTTTAGTGTTTTATATTGAATTCAATACGGTACCTATACATTAATTTTATTTAGGAGAATTTATTTCCCTATTATTCCCCTTTTTCGTAAGAAGTCACCCTATTTCCCTATATTATGTTTGTATGATTTGTGTTTTTTTTTAGGCGCCTATCGAACGAAATTGAAGAAAAAAATTTCACTTAAAGGGGAGAAGGGGTGTTTGAACGGCCGCTTTTCAGATTCAGGGCCGCAAAAAACTATTTTTGATTGTCGGTTTGTGCTGCAGCTCAAAATAATTAAATATTATCAATTAAATTATGAATTCTAGTATTCCAATTCCTTGTAATATAATTATCTTCATCAAAGTATTCTCCACTTTTGCTTGCTCGCTTCGTCAGAAGGTTTTGAAATTGAATTTGCCGTAAATGCAACTAAAAGACTTGAGTTATTTTCCAGAATATGTTCTCTGTATTATTATTATTCATTCCGGCATTACATTACCCTTCTCTTTCCTTGATTCTCATCATAGTTTCAGAATAATCATATGTATTATTCTCCTGAACGAGATAGTAATCTTTCTTTTAGGAATTCACTTAATTAAAAATTTGAATTTCATATTGTTTTATCTTAGTTCAGACATTTTTAATTCCAACCAAAATTTCCTACTGCTAATTTTATTTTATTTTTTGGAATGTTTAGACTTACTGTTTCGTTTTTGTATAATTTAATGTTTTTGCCAATTTGTTAATGTAAGGCACCTTTATTCTCATGACGAAACCAAACGTTTTATTTATCATTCATAAGCGTTAAACAATCACCTTCTGAATGGCCTCAAGTTACAATTCATACCTGTATCCAGTCTTGAAGTTTAGGGGCCTTGGAAAGCATAGGGAAATCGTATTTGTAAGACTGAGGCCCAACGGATAAAGAATTTTGTTTAATTTTTCGCATACATAATATAAAGAGTACAGAGATTTGCGGTACAGGACGTTTTTTTCGGTCAACATTATATATTTTGTGTAAAAATCAAAATAAATAAGGACTCCTATGCAAGAACAGAGCTCATAGAATCTTTGGGGTGAAAGTGGGGCGGACCTTAGCCATCAAAAATTAAAATTTGGAATTTTAGTATATTGAATATGGATTCCTATACAGAATTAGATGCTCTAAAGTTTTCTTGAAATATTCATTAGAGTCAAAAGTTCCTACTTTCATTTATTACAAGATAAACAATTATTATTAATTATCATTATTAATTATTATTTTTGCTTTTTCTATCGGGAAGGACTTTGTGATTCACTTTCTATTAAAGAAATATAAAAATTCGATTTTCCAATATACATAAAACTAGTTATATACTGTTGAGAATGTCTGTAATTTTACAATACTTTACAATACAAATTGTAATGTAAAATTGCGAGCACCGTATCATAACGCAAAATCGCAATAAATTTATTGTAAAATTACTGTACAAGTATTGTAATTTCCAAATATATATTATTTTCAAATGTATTTCAAACATTTTATGAATTATTACTGAAGTAACTTGAATGAAAATATCATGAAATGCTATTTACTTAATATGCTGATTGTATTAAGAATCTTTGTTAGTAGACCAATCATTAAGAAATTTAATAAATTACATACCTAACCTAAAAGAAGTTTATCATGTAAGAAACTTTCACCTTTGAAATACGTTCTTGGATATTGTTCACCTATACATTATACTTAATTCTTGATTTATGCATGATCAAACGCCAAGACCAGCGATTTTTTATTTTTAATAAAAATATAATGCAAACCATATGTACAGGAAATTCTCATTTTTCTCATAATTCTGTGTACGAAACATGTGTTGTAAAATTACATGACATTCTGTTACTAAACTTCCAATACATTTATTGTAAAATTACAATAAAAATTTTTAATGGTATAATATCAAATGTTTACTTCAACAAGAACTCAACTCTGCTATTTGTGTACCATGTTGAACTAACATTATTTAAAATTCATTTTAATATCGGAACATTATATATATAATAATAATAATAATAATAATAAATCATGAATAAATATATATTCAGAATATTTTTGTGAAATGCAGGGAATAGAATACGCCTTAACTTCAGAAAAGAAAGCCGGCCTTCGATCGAAAGTCTTAATATAATCATGATGATAGGTGCGAATACATTGTAATTATTTATTGAAGAATGTCTTTTTCTACTGTACTGTTACTGATGTAATATTTTACATTCCACATTTTTGAATGGGAAAGCTTTTAATTTTCTAGTATAAATTTAGTTAATTAACTTATAGGTTCTTACATTTTTGTATTCAAATTAAAAAACTCTTTTTGTTAAATGAAATAAAGGCATGATTGCAAACAAAATTGAATTTAACGAAGCGATTTCAAAACGATTCTCGTGTGACTCGGGAGATGAAACAATAGCATCCGGAGCAATAATCCGACCATGGTATCTACTTATTAGTGTTCCGCCTTGCTTGAGATCAACCATCGCGAATAATAATAGAAGTCTAGAGTAGAACACTGCCTCTGATTTAAAACTATAAGCTACGTGCAACTTGCGGTACATATTAGACAAAGTCAATTTGTATCTAGTAATCTAAGATCATTTTGCACTGACCTGCACTCTAGAGAATACGGAACTGGATCTTAAAACGGAAGTTGAAACAGAATCGAATTGATCAACAATCAGAGCAATATCAAATTAAAATTTGAGAATCGTATCTTCAGAAAGCTTGATCGTATTCCTTGACAACCACCCTGAGACGAATTATGATTATTTATTTAGTTTTGAATGTGCGGCCATTAAGAATTTCTAGGATATTCACTCTTAAGGGATTATCAAATATGATTATAAGAAGCCACAAGAATTAGATAATTCTATTTACAATAATCTAATTGAGCTATAGAGATTGGATGATATTAAGGGAAAGGAATACAAATTTCAGATTGGGATTGGCTAGAAAGGGACCCGTTTTCAAAACTTTTGCAATTTTTGTGACAGATACAGGCTCAATTTTAGAATATAAAAGTTGTGGGTGCACTTCCGAGAAACGCTTATTTCCGATTAATTTGAAACTCCCTATACGCATATATTTTGATGCGCCGATTAGGAATATACTAGACTATTATACGCGCGCGCCAACATTATTGTTACTATTATTTTAATGATTATTTTTTTCTCTCTCAATAATATTATATATATATATATATATATATATATATATATATTCCTAATAATATAAAAATAATGTAATAAATTAAATAATTTTATTCATTAATTTTTTAAAACGTTACATATTCTTGTTCTCAGTTAATGCCTTATTATTTATATCATTTTTAATGAGTATTAAATATAAATAAAATTTAAAAAAATATTATTAATAATGTTTAGATGTTTTCATAATTTTTCATTCTGTTGAAGCCTGTCAATAGTCATAATTCTAAATTTTGTAAATGAAAAAATATTATATGAATAGGTATACAAATTTAGTTAAGCAGTTTAATATAATTCATTTTATATTTTTTTACCACTATTTTGGACGGTCTCTCAAACGTTGTTTTTAATTTTTCTGGCGTTTTGATCCCTTTGTCCATTATTTTAATATACAACTTTCCATTTATCTTCTTTATATTTTCCCTTTCATTATCGGGGGAATAGAATACTTTTCCTGAAATTTAATATTTTAAATATAATTATTGAAATTCATTTTTATTTAACTATTTAAATGAAAAATTCATATTTTTAATTATTAAAAAATTCTGTTATAAATTCTGACAGAGAAAAAATATATATATAGGTAAATAAATTTAATTAAACAGTTTAATATAATTCATTTCATATTTTTTACCGCTATTTTGGGCGGTCTCTCAAATGTTGTTTTTGATTTTTCTGGTGTTTTAGTCCCTTTGTCCATTATTTTGATAGACAAATTTTCATTTATCTTCTTTATATTTTCCCTTCCATTAACGGGAGAAGAAAATATGGTACTTTTCCTGAAATTTAATATTTTAAATATAATTATTAAAATAATTTTTATTTAATTATTTGAATAAAAAATTCATATTTTTAATTATTTAAAAATTACCGTCGGGTGCTGCTGTCGACATTCTTCCACACAGTTCCACTTTCTCTCTTAATCCAAAATCATCTTTTTGATCAAAATTTGTCCTCATCAATTTTAATTTTGCTATGAATATATTATAAATTTTAACTAATAATTGAAATATACAAAACTGAAATCAAAAAATTATATTAAAATGTCAATTAAAAACTATTTGAATATTTGATTTTAAATCAAAAATTAATCCATTTTATGTTGTGAATAGAATCATTAATTTTTTTTACAATATTAAACTAATGCCATTTTAAATATAAATCAAACCTCAAATTACAATTTATTAACATTTTTGACATAAATTTATTCAATTATAATTTCATAACAACATGACATTTTATCATGTTCTTTTCCTCATTTTAAAGATGATATTCCAAGTTTTCATTTTTTCAATTTTTAATTTTTTAAATTTACTTCCTTGTATCAACAATAAAATGTATATAATTTATCTTTTATATAACTACGAAAAAAGATAGGCATGAATCTATATTAAAATTTCATAACTATATGTACATTTTTTTTTATTATTCAGTGATTTATTTTATTTTTGAATAACTACTCATTTATAATAATATTTTTACTATTTTAATAATTATTCCTGAGAATATATTTTGGAATAGTGTATTCAATGAATGTATTTAACGTATAATTATTTCATTTACGCTTACTATTATTAAAATTTCCAAGGCTATAAATCATTTTAAAAATTGAATTAAACAGCTTAACCTTAATGATAAATACGTAAGCAAATATTAATAATAATTATTATAATTACACTTTTAAATAATATAATTTTTTGTTTGTAATTTACTTTTTAATTATAAAATGTAGATATGATTAAATTTATGAAATGTATCATGAATTATGTATTTATAATGATATAATTGTAAACATCAAAACGCAAAATAAAATTATGATAACTGAAATATAAACGATATATTATTAACATATTTATAACTAAGGCATCAATATTTATTGAAAAATCATTATTAAATATTCATTATAAAATCTCAAATATTGAAAAAAATTATAAAATTTTCATGAAATCATATTAAATAAAAAATAAACTTATATTATACAAATAACAGAAATTAGTTGAATATACTAATTGCAAGTTATGAAATGTTTTTGTATTTCCAAAATACATTGAAATATGTATAATCCATTTTAAGTATAATGAATGATCATTTTATGTATGCTAACTTTTATTATTTATTAAAAAATAACATTCATTATTAAAATTTTATGCGCAAAAAAAGTTATTTTAAAATTGAATAATTATGCTTAACAACATATTTCTTATTTTTTTTATTTTAAAGATTTATAATTTATAATATTCATTTTATATATTAACCTCATATTTGTTTAATAAATATTTTTTATGATATATTTAATTTTTTTGCAATTTGAGAATTGTAATTTATAATTTATGATAAATAAATTATTCAATTCAAATTTTAATAACTTAATTTAAAACGCTTTAATTTTTGTACTTTTTAGTTGTAAAAATTTTTAATTTCTGACAAAATATCTTAATCAATGTTCAAGCATTTCAATATTCAATTAAAATTATGAATGTCAAATCAATAATGTTCAGATAAATTTACGTAATGAATTTAAAATAATATCTTCATATAACGCGCTTTGAATGTACATATTTAAGTTAGTGTCATAAATGTTAAAGCGTAACTCAATTTGAAACGCTTTGATTTCTGTAATTTTAAGTTGCAAAAATATTAAATTTCGAACAAAATATATGAATTTATGTTGAAGCATTTAAATATTCGATTGAAATTATGAATGTCAAATTAATAATAATCTGATAAATTGACGTGATGAATTTTTAAAATTAATAAAAATCACAACTTAATCAATCACAAATTACCTAAATTAAATGTAAAATATTTTTCCGTATTACGCACAATAATCATTTATTAAAAAATACTATTATTTCACGCATAATAATCATTAAGAAAAAAAATGAACCATTTCACTTAATTATCCGCGATCGATAAACGAGATGGATTAATGAAATTCATTTCACATATTAAGCAGATTGAATTTAAGCATATTGTTCTTTCTTCGAATAATATTATTAATTTTACTTCATTATGAGAAAAGAAATTTTACGTATTATGCATAATCCTCGGTCGACCAACTAGATCGATTAATTAAATACATTTTACGTATTAAACAGATTGATAATTCTGTAAAGTATATTATTCATTTTACTTAATTAATACATATATTATGTATTGGATATGTATCTGGATGGTTACAGCTGTTATTGAAAGTAATAGTAAAAATACATAAATCGACATAATTATCGGCGATCGATGAAGTTAGAAATCTACTTTTTTAGTTCTATTAATTTCAAGCTTAAGAAAGAGGTCACCCTAGGACTTACAAAATGTCAACTATTATGATCACTACAATGGTGGTCACGTGTCATTACTACCAATGGAGGTGACCTGTTTTTATATAAAGGATTTAATTTAAGGCCTTAAGGAGTAAGGGACAACTATAGCTCGCCCGTCGACTACCTCCACTTCTCGGCTGTACAGATAAGCGTTTGGGTTTTTTCTGGCCGGAAGCGTGTATTTGTTCACTTAAAGTCTGTGAATAAAAGATAAGAGATAATGGATGTGATTTCTGGGAAGTGTATACAGGTGTAGGGTTGATGGAAGATTGGAAAAACTGAATGACGCAATATTCAACGCTATACTTATGGCTTCGCTTAGAACTAATGCTGAAAGGAATAATTAAGTTTTATGATTCTAGTTTGATGACTTTAATTAAAAAATGATTTCAAGTTAAATAATACACTCATTTACCAAAAGAAGAGGATGATAAATAAAGAAGATTAAGGTTATGGTTAAACTTATGAAAACAGATTAACTAACTTACATCTAAAGGTTACGTATGCTTAGAACGAGGGCTTATTATAATGATTATGATTATGATTATTGTTATTATGACTCATTACACATCGAAGACGTGGATATCATTTTATACTTCATTGAATAAACCACACACTTTCCACTCTTCCAAAGGAGAATTTTTCATTCTTAAAAGTAGTAACATATACCTAAGTGACGCGTCATGAAACGAGATATGAATGAAAGATGAGAGATAATAGATGAGATTTCTGGGAAGTGTAAGCTAATGTAGGGTTGATGGAAGTTTGGAAAACCTGAATGACGCAATATTTTAACGCTCTACTTATGGTTTCGCAAATTCTGAAAACTAATGCTGAAAGAAATAATTGAGTTCTATGATTCTATTTTAACGACTATAATTAGGAAATAAATTCCAAAGTTAAAGAATAAACTTATTTACTAAAAGGAGAGGATGAACAGTAAAGGAGATGAGGCTTATATTGAAACTTATGAAAATTGATTTATTCAGCAAATTAAAAAAAAATACATCTAACTGCAGCTACTAAAACCGATTTATGATGAGAAATAAAAGATAACTTACAACTAAAAGATATGTATACTTGAAATTAACGGTTATTATCATGACTATGATTATTATTATTATGACTCATTACACATCGTAGACTGGGCTATCATTAAAGGGCGACACTGCATACGGACGTAAGTGCCAAATTTCCGAAAATCGTTTTACGGGCTTAACCTACTTGTCTTCTCCTAACTCACGTCCCTGCAGAAGATTTTGGTCCAGCTCGACCCGGAAGTGGGTCTAGGAAAAACCGTAACAGCATACGGGCGTAAGTGCCACGATCGCCTAATTATCGTTTTGTAGATTACACCATCTACGATTTCAAAAATCTGGAAATAGAGAAAAGCAACACTAATATCGATGTGGTATCGGAAAACCAATATATCACTCAATATCGTATCAGAATTTTAGGATTAAACAGCCAGATGGTGGCTTCCTTCAGTACAACAGTAGGAGGGAAACGGCGACGAGTTTCAAGTATACCTGAGTACCAAGAACCTTTCTTTTTAATGTAAAATTCTGAACTTACAAACTTCCAAGGAAGGAAATATATTTTCCTAATTCTATTTCCTATAGAAATATTGGTACAACTATAAACAATAATGTGCATTATAAGTTCCTTTTATAATTGAATTCCATACTTAAAATATCATGGGAAACCATTTTTGCACTGTTATTAGATTAGAAAGCAATTAATACAAAAATTTGTTCACTGGAACATTCAGAACTTGAATCATATTTCCTTTTAGATTGTTAAGCAATTTTTCAATGGTTGTTAGCAAATCATTCAAAAATAAACGTGGAATATGTGGAGCTGTTTCAATATAAAAATGCAATTTTTTATCGTAGTAGAAGGGCGGCACTTTGAACGAAGTAACTT
>JAUMHM010084692.1:0-12180 GCA_032362435.1 Melikaiella ostensackeni
AAAAAGCCTCCCCCTCATTTTTTTCTAAGTTTTTCAAAAATAGCCCATTTTGGGCCATTTTAAAAAATCCCCCCCCCCATTTTTCGAAAATGCCACGATACTCAAGTATTACCAAAACTTTTTAAAGTTCTTTGAAATCCAATGGTTTTTCATTAAAAGTACCAATTTCGGATATAAAATGCCAACAAAACCAAAACTTGTGAATTTAATGCCTCTAAATGGTAAACTGAAGAATAATGATAATCTGAACAATATTATAATTTTTCATATTATAAATACCAATTTTCTATAAAAAACACTGTCATAACATAAAAAAATTGTTTCAAGATTGTAAATCTTCCTCGAAATCTATACCGACATTTCTGGTGAAAACCGCTAGCTTACAATTGTAAGCTACAATTGTACACAAAATTTAAATTTGTTTTGTAATCTAATGATTCTTTGCTAAAAATACCGATTTCCGGTGTAAACCACTAACATAACCTAAAATTGTTAAAAAGTTGTGAATTTTCGTTGAAGTATAATTTTTTTGTTATTAAAAATACTAATTCCCGACGGAAAACACTAATATAATCCAAATTTTGAAAAGATTCTAAATCTTGTTCAAGTTATAATGATTTTTGTTTGAAAATACCAATTTTCGATGTAAAACGCCAAGGTAACCTAAAATTGTTTAAAAAATATGATTCTTCTTTGAAATCTGAGGATTTTTTCATCAAAATTTCAATTTTCGACGAAAAACACTTGCACAGTTTGAAATTGTTCAAGCTTGTAAATTTGATTATTTTAATTACCTAAAGTTGTTGAAGAATCATGAATATTCTTTAAAATCTAATAATCTTGTATTAAAAATACCAATAATTTCCGACGAAAAACACTAAAATAACATAACAGAAAATAGTTCAGAATTGTAAATATTCTTCGAAATCTAATAATTTTTGTTTGAAATAACTGATTTCGTGTGTAAAACGCTGACGTAACCTAAAATTGTTAAACAATTATGAAGCTTCAAAATTTAATAATTTTTATTCAAAAATGCCAATTTTCGGTAAGAAAAGCTAAAAGAAACCATAAAACGTCAATTGTTGAAAAAGTTTTAATCTTTGAAATCTAATAATCTTTTATTAAAAATACCCATTTCTAGAGTGAAAAATTAACATAACCTGAAATTGTTGAAAATTGGGAACTTTGATAATGATTTTTTTTAAATTCTAATTTCCGGTGAAAAAACTAACACAACATAAAATTTTAAGAAATTTTGAGTCTTCTTCGAAACTATGTGATTTTATATTAAAATTCTTTTTTAAAAATACTCATTTCCAGCGAAAAGCACTAACATAAATCATTTATAATATTTTCAATAATTTATTAGATAACTTGTAAGTTTTAATTTAAGCACACAAGAGTATTACCAAATAATAAAAAACACAAATTTTTCTCAATTCGCATAACGATTTCTATGATTTTTCTCACTCAAAGGGATGATTTGTAGATTTAATTTTCAAAATTCTAAATTTAAGATATAAAGAAACTTCAAGTAATGAAAAGCCAATCAGTTTTTCAAAAACAGTGATTGCGAGATTTTCAAGACATAACGTTACACCACTTTCTTAAATAGGATTTGTCATTCTGGGATCCTTCTAGTTATCAAATGTCTCTTGCGAATCCTATGGATCTAGTGTGGATAATATGCGCTTCAAATGTGAAGTGTTTATTCAGGGATTGAATCCCGTAATTTTATAAAGGGTCCAGCAAGTTCGGTATCTTTAATATTTTCAAAGGGTTCGGGTCTGTATTGGACTCTTTACAATTTTAAAGGTTTTTAAAAAGTTCAGGTACGAAATTTTTAGTAAAAGAAGTGTCATTTCCAGTCCGAACACAAACCCTTTACACTCGGATCGAAGTTAACAGGTTCCGATTCAAACCTGGTACAATAACGTTTCCATTAGACTGAAATTAGTGAAATTCAAAATTTCTTCGTGAAATTTTACAACTATTAGTAGTAAAAATTATACTATTTCTATAATTATAAATGCCTTTCCATAAATTATTAAATCTTAAATACTTATGCACTTATTCAATGTCGATCTCCTTCAAATTGAATATGCTCAATTTGAACTTTTCCAGTTGGAAGACTTTTAATTTAGAAATATTATACCGTTTAAACTCAAAATTATTTAATTTCGTATGTATCTATAAAAATTAGGACGTTACAGATTCTGGATGTGTCCAATTTCAAAATCTTAACGATTTTAATCCTTGTGTAATTAAATTTCTTTAATTCTTTAATTCAATTTCTTTTATTATAGGTTTTATGCTGCAAAAATGATGCAAATGATGTATTATACACGTTTAAACGTTTACATTTGAAATAGAAACAAATTATCATATTTAAAGTTTCAAATTGTTTGTCTGTGAAAGTTCTGATAGTAAAAGTGTGTTTTGGTCAATTCCAGTCATAAAATTTTCAAAATTTTAATCATAATAATTTTAGCTTTAAATGTTTTAAATTCCAAAAATTAGGGAGTCTCTTTCTTTCCCAAAAAGGAACAAGAATTTCCACAGGCACCTTGCACTTTTCAAACTTGGCGATTTCTGGACCACCCTAACGAAGCATCTTCATTTTCACACGTTTCAAGTTTAAAAGTGTTTAATTTCTAACACTTTCAACCGAAAGTAATCAATTTGGAATTCTTCAAAAATTCATATTGTACAGTTTTGTATGTTTAAATGTTTACTTATACACATCATTATGAGATTAGACATTTAAAATATATCAATTAAAATCTTTCAGTTTCAAAAATTGGATTTGAGAATTTCAATCCTACATGCTTTTAATTTAAAGGTGTTATATTTAAAACGTTTTCAGCTTCGAAATTCTTGTTTCTGGACATTTCTTATATTAAAAAATTCAAATTGAAAAATTATACTTCGATTAATGACATTTTAAATATTTGAGAAGATTCTTGTTTCAAATTTAGCCAAATTTTTTTTTGGACTTCAGAATCGTAATTGTCCCTTTCTTTAATCAGCAAACATTTGGGTAAAGAAATATATTTCATTTTATTTGGTAGAGTGTTATCAATTCCAGATTTTCCGTTCTTACTGTATTATACGTGTAAAAAAACACTAAATCAAGATTTTACAAGATTTCACCTTCGTACCTGTTAATAAAACTCCCACTGATTCTTAACGTATGTGCTTTCAATTTTGTATCACTTATGAGAATATTAATGAAAATTAAAGAAATTCGCATCTGATATGAAAACGTTCCACTATGATATTTAAACAATTACCTATTTCTAATGTTATTATTCGTAAATTGATTTAAAAATTATTTGTCTATACAAATGTATTTATAAAAACGTTATTTAGCAATTATTATTGTGTGCTTACACTTTTACTGCAAAAATAAGTTTCATAAACCACTCAAACTAACTCGATAAAGATTTTTATATTACAATGAATATTTTCAATTCAAAGGCCAGCTGACACAATTATACGAATTTGAGTTTTCTAAAATCATCTCAGTTTCTTTTAGAATAATTGATTAAAGTAATAACTAATAACATCTGTCATTTATTCTATAAATAATCGGAAGTATAATTTTAATAGGTATTATAACAAAAAAGTTAATAACACCAAAAAAAACTCGAACTTTTTTAAATTCTAAATTCAGATAGTTTCGTTGCAGCGTTTCAATCCGCGCAAAAACAAAGTTCATTCACCGGTGAAAAAAAAGTTGCCTGACTTATCGAATTTTTTGCCCAGGCGATGGAAATGGAATCGATGTGGAAGCATCACGGAACCTACAAAATGTCCTAGACAAGGAGTTTCGAAATTTGACATTTTGAAGATAAGGCGAAAATTTGAAAAATTGTTGTATCCAAAGCTTTTTGGAAGAAATCCAAAGATTTCCGGAAATTCATAAAAAAATTATAAATTACTGGAAATTTCAGGTATCGAAAAATTTCCAAAAGTTTTCGGTAATTTATGGAAATTTATCGGTAATTTATGGTAATTTATCAGTGATTTTGAATGGTAATGCGCAAGAGCAACAGCTAGAAAAAGTATCTTGCTTAAAGTGCGCAAGCGTAGTAGCTAGAAAAAGAAATCTTGATCAAAGAGCGCAAGTGCAGCAGCTAGGTAAAGTCTTTTTATAACTGCTTTTTACCACGGTTTCGAAATTGGTCACTTCCCGCACGCTGTACATGCCCCGAAAATAGAAAATTTCCTGCATGATATGAGGGTGAAAATTACAAGTTTTTACGCAAATCCCCTGTTCCGAAGTGAAAATTGTAATTCTTTATAAAAATTCCCCGTCTCAAAGTCTAAATTATAATTCTTTACGGAAATCCCCTGTTCCAAGTCAGAGTTATATGTATTGACAACATTTTTTATTATGATTTATAAATATAGTAACTCTCTTTTTTCTAGAATTTGGAAGAGGGAAGTTTCAAAGTCTGGCAAATTTTTATTTGAAAAAAAAGAATGTTCAAATTCAAACAAATTCTGGTTTGAAACAAGGAATTTTCAAAATCTGACGAATTCAGACTTGGAACAGGGATTGTTTTTATGAATTCTCTTTTTATAAATGAGAATTAAAATTATTTTCCAAAACTTCCCGTTGCATTTCAAAAATTACCTGTTCCGTGACAAAATTATAATTTTTTACGAAAATTCCCTGTTCCAAGTCAGAATTATATTTATTCAAAACATTTTTTATTATGAATTATAAATATAGTAACTCTTTTTTTCCAAAATTTGTAAGAAGGAAGTTTCAAACTCTGGCAAATTTTTATTTGCAAAAAAAAGAATACATATTAAATTCAAACAAATTCCGATTTGGAAAAAGGCATTTTCAAAATCTGATGAATTCTGACTTGGAACAGGGATTGTTTTTATAAATTCCCTTCTTACAAGTGAGAATTAAAATTATTTCCCAAAAGCTTCCGTTGCATTTCAAAAATTACCTGTCCCGTGACAAAATTATAATTCATTACGAAATTCCCTGTTCCAAAGTCAAAATTATAATTCTTTACCTGAATTTTTATATATTTCATTCATTTATTTCTCGTCCAAACTCAGAATTATAATTCTTCCAGAATAATTTCTATACCAAGCCACAATTGAATTGATTTCCAAAATTACCTGTTTCAGGTCAGAATTATATTTATTTACCAAATATTCTATTTTAATCCAGATATATAGTAACTCCCTCTTTCCAACATTTGGAAAAAGGAACTTTAAAATTGTAACGAATTCTAACTTGGTACAGGGATTTTTTAGATTCTCTTCTTCTAAATCAGAATTAAAATTCTTTTCAAAAATTCTTTGTTCCAAGTCAAATTATATTTCTTTACGGAAACTCCCTGCCCTAAAGTAAAAATCATAATTATTTCTAACGAATTTTCCTGTTTTAAAGTGAACCTTGAATAAAAATTATAATTCTTTACGTAAATTCCCAGTTCTGTTTCAGAATTATTATTCTTTTAAAAAATTCCCTGTCACAAACTGAAAATTATATTTCTTTACTGAAATTCCGTGTCGCAACTTAGAATTGTAATTCTTTTCGAAAATTCCCTGTTACAAGCCAGGATGATTGTAATTCTTTATGTGAATTTTTTGATATTTTTTTTATTCATTTCCTGTGCCAACTCAGAATTATAAATCTTTTAAAAAATTCCCTGTCTCAAAGTCGAAATTATAATTCTTTACTGAAATCCCCTGTCTCAACTCAGAATTAGAGCAACAAAATATATGAAACCACTTTTAATTTGCATATTAGTACATTCGAGAGAAAAAACCCGGTCACGGAATAAGATTCCTGGTCATTTCCCGGTCTTTTTTTTTCCTGATGAACAAAAGTCCCGCTCAGTTTCAATTGAAATTTCTTATATGTTCTCGAAAAATACTCTATAAGATGCT
Source organism: Melikaiella ostensackeni (assembly GCA_032362435.1). Lineage (NCBI taxonomy): Eukaryota > Metazoa > Arthropoda > Insecta > Hymenoptera > Cynipidae > Melikaiella > Melikaiella ostensackeni. Next base: position 5,929 of record JAUMHM010084692.1, read on the forward strand.
TTAATGTTTTGAGAAGTTTCTCACCCTATATCAGACTTATTTTGTCAATGCACAAAACAAGGACGGCATTTACTTAAAAAATTTTTTGGAAATTATAACGGATCCTTGTTAAGGGTCTCATCAAATTTCCTTTAACGGCCCCCAACAATTTTGCGCGACCAAACTGGTAGGGCCTGTGACAATTTTCCTAATGCAGACCCTAACAAAGATAGGGAAAACCTATCTGGGCCCCAATAATACCTGATCAAGATTTCTTTACGGTCTGGATAGAAGCTAGTTTTTCAACCCACTGCAACTTTTATCCTTTGTGGAAAGTAGTCCTCGTTAAATAATTATTCGCTCCGTAATTTCAGTCTACGAACTCTTCCTTTGTTTACACTCTTGAAACCCTGATGGACCAATCAGATTGCTTCGGAGTATTGCTTTTTTACAACTTTTTTACGAGTTTAAAATTTAATTAAATTTTACGTGGTAGTGGTGCTGTTTACTAGAGTTTCTTTCACCCTCGCTTTCCATCTCTTGAGTTAGACTGACAACAAATTTGTAATAAAACACTAACCGCTGAAATTTTATATTGCAATGTTTATTAAAAATGTTCTTTTTGAACATGTTTTATAATTTAATAGTAACGAAAATTATAATTTATCTTCCCTAGGGAATATAAAATATAATAGATATTGGAACGATCATAGATAAAAATATTCGGATATAATCAATGTTTGGTGCTTATTTTATGATGAAAGATAATTCATTGTACTTATTAAATATATATAATATAGCGAACATATATTCACAGAGTGACCGCTGGACCGGGAAACCGAATGAACCGGGAATTTTACAGACCGGGAAAGACCGGGAAGTGATACTGAGTTTATTTGTCGACTGGGAATTCCACAAATTTTTAGAAAAAAAATCTATCCATTCACTTGAAATATTCCACATTTCATATCACATGACATAAAGCATTTTCAAATAAGTTAGATTTCAATTTTTTTAAATGCGAAATAAATTTTTCTTTGCGGAATCTTTGAAATGTTCTGAAATATTTTGAAATCTTTCAAAATCTTTTGAAATGTTCTGAATTTTTTTGATAACTTTGAAATCTTTGAAGTCCTTGTGATATTTTTGAAATTTTAAGGGAATTATTAAAATCTTTTTGAAATATTTAAAAACTTTGTTAACTCTTTTTTTTTCAAAAGATCGAAATAAAATCCACTCTCTTTTGAAATTTTTGAAATCTTTGTGAAATATTTAGAAACTTCGTTAATGCTTTTAAAATCTGTTGAAATCTTTCTGAAATGTTTAAAATCTTTGTGAAATCTTTGAAATCTCCTGAAATATTTTGAAATCTTTGAAATCTTTCGGAATCATTGAAATCTTTGTAAAATATTTAAAAACTTTATTAAATCTTTTGAAATCTTTCTGAAATACTAAAAATCTTTGCGAAATCTTTGAAATCTCCTGAAATATTTTAAAATCTTTGAAATCTTTCGCAATCATTGAAATATTTGTGAAATATTTAAAAACTTTATTAAATCTTTTGAAATCTTTCTGAGATGATTTAAATCTTTGCGAAATATTTTGAAATTTTTGTGAAAACTTTTTGAATTATTTGAAATCTTGTGGAATTTTTTGAAATCTTTGCTAAATCTCTGAAATCTTCTGAAATATTTTGAAATTTTTGTGAAATCTTTGAAATCTCCGAAATCGTAGTGAAATTTTTGAAATTATGATGGAATTAATAAAATCTTTGTGACATATTTAAAAACTTTGTTTACTCTTTTGAAATTTTTGGAATGTTTCTGAAATGTTTGAAATCTTTTAAATCTTCTGAAATATTTTGAAATCTTTTGAATCTTTTGGAATCATTGAAATCTTTGTTAAATATTTGAAAACTTTGTTAAATCTTTTGAAATCTGTTGAAATCGTTCTGTAATGTTTCAAATCTTTGCAAAATCTTTGAAATCTCCTGAAATATTTTTAAATCTTTGAAATCTTTTGGAGTCATTGAAATCTTGGTGAAATTCTGAAAATCTTTATGAAATCATTTAATTCTTTCTGAATTATTTAAAAACTTTGACAACTCTTTTGAAATCTTGTGAATCTTTTTGAAATGTTTCAAATCTTTGCGAAATCTTTGAAATCTTCTGACAGATTTTGAAACTTTTGTGTAATCCTTTTAAATTATTTGAAATCTTGTGGAATTTTTTTAAATCTTTGCTACATCTTTGAAATCCTCTGAAATATTTTGAAATCTCTGGAATCTTTTGGAATCATTGAAATCCTTGTGAAATATTTAAAAACTTCGTTAAATCTTTTGAAATCTGTTGAACTCTTTCTGTAATGTTTAAAGTCTTTGCGAAATCTTTGAAATCTCCTGAAATATTTTGAAATCTTTTGGAATCATTGAAATAATTGAAATTTTGGGAATCTTTATGGAATCATTCAAATCTTTGTGAAATGTTTCAAATCTTTGCGAACTCTTTGAAATATTCTGAAATATTTTGGAATTTGCGTGAAATCTTTTAAAATCTTCTGAAATCTTCTGAAATATTTTGAAATCTTATAAATCTTTTGGAATCATTGAAATCTTTGTTAAATATTTAGAAACTTTGTTTAATTTTTTGAAATCTGTTGAAATCATTCTGTAATGTTTAAAATCTTTGCGAAATCTTTGAAATCTCCTGAAATATTTCGAAATCTTTGAAATCTTTTGGAGTCATTGAAATCTTTGTGAAATTTTGGAAATCATTATGAAATCATTCAAATCTTTGTGAATTATTTGAAAACTTTGTCAACTCTTTTGAAATCTTGTAAATCTTTTTGAAATGTTTCAAATCTTTGCGAAATCTTTGAAATCTTCTGAAATATTTTGAAATTTTTGTGAAATCTTTTTAAATCTTCTGAAATCTTCTGAAAATTTTTGAAATCTTTGAAAACTCCGAAATCTTAGTGAAATTTTCGAAATTATGATGGAATTATTAAAATTTTTGTGAAATATTTAAAAACTTTGTTAACTCTTTTGAAATTTCTGGAATGTTTCTGGAATGTTTGAAATCTTTGCGAAATCGTTGAAATCTTTTTGAATCATTGAAATCCTTGTTAAATATTCAAAAACTTTGTTAAATCTTTTGAAATCTATTGAAATCTTTCTGTAATGTTTAAAACCTTTGCGAAATCTTTGACATCTCCGGAATATTTTGAAATCTTTTGAAATCATTGAAATCTTTGTGGAATTTTGGAAATCTTTATGAAATCATTAAGATCGTTGTGAAATATTTAAAAACTTCGTCAGCTCTTTTGAAATCTTGTAAATCTTTTTGAAATGTTTCAAATCTTCGCGAAATTTTTGAAATCTCGTGAAATTTTTTTAAATTTCTGTGAAATCTTTTTGAATCTTTTGAAATCTTCTGAAATTTTTTGAAATCCTTGTAAAATTTTTGAAATTATTAAAATCTTTATGGAAGATTTAAAAACTGTGTTAACTCTTTTCAAATTTTTGAAATGTTTCTGAAATGTTTAAAATCTTTGCGAAATCTTTTGGAGTCACTGAAATCTTTGTGAAATTTTGGAAATCTTTATTAAATCATTCAAATCTTTGTGAAATATTTAAAAACTTCGTCAGCTCTTTTGAAATCTTGTAAATCTTTTTGAAATGTTTCAAATCTTTGCGAAATCTTTGAAATCTTCTGAAAATTTTTGAAATCTTTGGAAACTTCGAAATCTTAGTGAATTTTTCGAAATTATGATGGAATTATTAAAATCTTTGTGAAATATTTAAAAACTTTGTTAACTCTTTTGAAATGTTTCAAATCCTTTTGAAATGTATCAAATCTTTGCCATATCTTTGAAATCTTCTGAAATATTTGGAAATTTTTTAAATCTTTATGAAATCATTAAAATCTTTGTGAAATATTTAAAAACTTTGTCAACTCTTTCGAAATGTTTTAAATCCTTTTGAAATGTATCAAATCTTTGCGATATCTTTGAAATCTTCTGAAATATTTGAAAACTTTGTTAAATCTTTTGAAATCTTTGAATATTTTCTGAAATCTTTAATATCTATGAAATCTTCTGAAATCTTTTGAAATTTTTGGGAATCATTGAAATCTTTGTGAAATATTAAAAAACTTTGTCAAATCTTTTGAAACTGATTGAAATTCTTCTAAAAATTTTCAAATCATTGCGAAATCTTTAAAATCTTCTGAAATATTTCGAAATCTTTGAAATCATTATAAAGTCATTGAAATCTTTGTGAGATATTTACAAAACTTTGTTAACTGTTTTGAAATTTTTGAAATGTTTCTAAAATCTTCCCAAATATTTTGAAATCTTTAAAATCTTTTGGAATCATTGAAATCTTTGAGAAACATTTAAAAGCTTTTTTAACTTTTTTGAAATCTATTGAAATCTTTCTGAAATCATCAAAATCTTTGTGAAATTTTTTAAATCGTTGTGAAATCTTTTAAATCGTTGAAGTCTTTGCAAAATTTTTGAAATATTTAAAACCCTTGCGAAATTTTCGAAATCTTCTGCAGCTTTAATTTGCAGTTCAGTTTTGATTACTTCAAATAAAAATATTTTAAGCTTTAAGAGTTTGATTTTTTAAATTTCAATGACCGTGAAAATTTTTTACGAAACGGGAGAAAACCGGGGAAAATGACTGGGAATTTTTCCCTGGATTAAAACGGCCATCCTTAATTATTTCAGTTTGAGAGGAGATTTCATTTGGGAAAGTAAACTTCTAAATATTTAAAAAATTAGTTTAAATATTAATACATTTTTGAAGGATTAGCTTATGTGGATTAAAAATCGCAATTAAAATAGCTTTAAAGGATTATGTTCCATGCTTTTAAGAGCAGAAACTTTTTTCCATAAAAGAAACTTAATACGTTCACAAGATTGCTACCTCGTCTCGCTATGCGATGTCGACTTTCAGTACTTCACTTTTTGTACTGAGAACATGACACGAGCTTTTCAGATGAAGATCTTGTTGGAAACGGAAATACGATTTCTAAAGTCGTGATCTGGTCTTATATAAAGCTCGATATATAAAACCTTATCATTTTTCATTTATTCGTATTAGAGATGTAGATGAAACTGAAAAAGTGGAATAAAATTAAATTACACGTGCAGGCAAACACTCACTCTGAATTTATGATATACCTGCTATCTGTTCTCCTAATGCTATTTTAATGACCTTTAATTCAGGCTAAAGACATTTTAATATCGAGTTTCTTTCCTGTTTGAATTTGTGTGATTAAAATAAGTGAAAATAGAGGCTTATGCTCGTTATTTTTAAATAATTGAAAATAAGGGCTTATGCTTGTTATTTAAAATGAGATAATAAATCATAAAACACCGTAAATCCTAAGATATCAAAACTGCTGCAGCTCAGTTCAATCTTTCGTCTAATATCAAAATAATGCAGTATATGATCCATTAAATCTATGAAATCTATGAAATATCTATAAATCTATGAGACAAAAAATCTACTAGGCCAACCTCAGGATCCTAGCAACCGATATTCGGTTTTTTTTTCATCAGACGAAAATGAGAAACTTATGTGGAAACATAAGGTACTATATGTATAAGGTAAAACTCTTTCAAAAGGGGTCCGATGGATTTTTTTATTTTTGGTCGTAAAATGTCCATGGGGTTATAGACTACAACAATCAGTCCGAAAATCCAATATGCAAGGACCTTGCAATTAAAGTTTATTCAGCCCCACCTTGAAACATTGGTGGAACTTATGCAACAAACAAAAAAGCTAATCCAAGACGATGATGATTATATGATAATGATGATGATCATGATTATAATGGTCTATGATTGATGATGATGCTGCTTACTTATTATTGATGATAATACCAGCTGAAGATGATGGTATGTGTTGATAATGGAAGGATGTGATGATGGTGACTTATAATTGATAATGTTATTGGCGGAAGATGATGTTATGTGGATGGTATTATAAGTTAATGGTGATATGATGATGAGATATAATTGATGAGGATATTATGTAGAGGTGGTGTTATGTGTTGATAATGATGCTGCTGACTTATTATTGATGATAATTCTATTTGAAAATGTGTAGATAGTGTCAGAATAGATTTAATGCTTTCACGATGATTCATTATGGTAAAAGGAGGTGTTTCTGGTTTCAATCGCGTGTAAAACTACGAATCTTGCCGACGTTCCGTGAACATTGCAGTTCACTTCTTCAGGGCTAACCTGAAACTGAAGCTTCAG
>JAUMHM010084693.1:0-12180 GCA_032362435.1 Melikaiella ostensackeni
TCCTGTCTGCGGGCAACGCTTTTTGTATGTTTTCTCACATGTTCTGCCCTTTGCCTACAGACAGGCCCCTGAATGTAGCACGAGGGTTACATTTACCTCCCTTTGAAATTTTAACGATAAATTTGTTAAAGAAAGAAAATTCTAAAAGTTTGCATGTGTCTAATAGGGAGAGAATTTCAATCGTTAAAATTTCAAACGTTCTTACGTGTATCTTGATCAAAAACGGCAGTTCCAGTTGGAGTTGCTCCAGATACCCCTTCCCTTTCGCCTCCACGTGGGTGTTAAAGGCCAGTCCTGTGTTGGCGAACACTGCTTACACATTTTCCACAGCTGTGGACTCTCTGTCAGAACACCAGTCCACGTGGTGAGCTTGCACGGGATCTGTTTAGCTGCCGCCTGACATTGGACGGTTGGCAGGTGTATCTCCTCCTTCATTGGTTGACTGCTTTCGTTGCTGGCTGCCACTGGTACAGGCACTTTCTCCCCAGGTGGGGCTTACCTTGCTGCGTTTCCATCCTGCTCCATTGGTTTTACAGGTGGCTGTGACTCACTTGAGTTATGACCTGCTGTTGGCATCCGCTGTTCCTTCTGGGCCTTTGATCGATTTATGGCCCTTGTTTCGCTCGCAGTAGCCTCGCCAGGCGTGATGTGGTGATGCTTATCGAGTTCAGTTGTAGTTCCAACATGATTTCCTCAGCTATTTCCTCGTCGTGGACCACCATCGGCTGCTCGATTTCACTCCTCAAAGTTATCAATTCGAGGCGGGCAATCTCTTCTTCCAGACTTAGTTCACTGGACGATGCTTCTTCGTCGATGTCTTCTGCCTCTTTCACCAACACTTCTCTATTCACCACTATCACTGGCGCATTAATGTCCCGCGCCCTCCCATATAGCACTCCCCGCTTCCGTACGTCCCTGGGGGGTCGACAAGATTTCACCTCTGAAATAGTGGTGCCTCTTGGTCTAGGTGCTTTCTGTTTTTTCGTGGTTATAAATCGCGGACGAGTATTTAATGTGGAAGATTACCTTCCACTTTCACGACGCTTGTTGTTCCATTGCACTGCACTGCTACGTGCCGGTGCGTGTCTAGGGACTCGTACCCGCTTCCAAAGTCTGGCATCTTGGCGGTCTACTTGCGAACTGACGCAGCCGTGCCTTTACATTTCTCTCGGGACCTCTAGCCTCCCTTCCACTGTCGCGTCATCTCTCCCTTCCCCTACGTTCCCCGGTTTCTTATATTTTCGCAGGTCGTTTGCGTGGTATTGCCCACGCTCCTTGTTGGTAGTCGGGTTCTGCAAAATATAAACGTTGTTCGCCACCTTTTTTTGATGGCATAGGGACCCTCGTAGATCGATAGGAATTTTGCCATACTCTGGTTGCCACATTCGAGACATTGCAGGCTCTGGCTAGAACCCATTCTTCATGTTTCAAATGTAATCCCCTTTTTATTTTTATTTATGTTGCGTAGGAGTCACTCTGTTTTATTCCGGATTCTTTCTCGTAACAGTGCTATTAGTTCTTGTCGGTTGGTTTGGGTTTCTTGTTTGAATTCATAATTTTTGTAAATAAAGGACATGACCCTAAAGTCAAATTGTGAAATCCCTAGGACTCAATATTTGGCCAATATCGAAAAAAACGTCTTTAAAGTTTTCACCGCCCCGCTTATGGCCTAAAAATATCCCTCACTCAACTGGCAAAATAGCTCAGGCGGTACCGTGCCGGACTGGTAGCCAGAAGGCTGTGGGCTCGATTCTCTTCGCCTACACTTTTTTTCATTTTTTGCATTTGATTTATTAAAATATTTAAACATTCAATTTCCTCCTTATTTTTTTTCAAATTGTGCATGAATAAACATTATAAATGCTTTTTCAAATGAAAAACTCGCTCTTTCGTATCATTGTCGTTTTTTTCCAAAAAAGTCTTTTTTATCAAACTATTTATTTATCTACTTTTTAATATATTAGCATTTAAATTATCAAATAAAAGAATGAAAGTTCACTTTTGAACGGAAAATTATATATTGAATCAGAAATATCAGTCGAAGCAGTGATTTCTCGCTTTTTCGAATTTTTTTCGCAGAAAAAATTATTTTTTGTGAATTTTATTGATTTTATCATTTTATTTAATTTTTTATATTTACCTTCAAATTCTTATACATTATAAATAAATCAATCAATTAATTAATAAACTTATTTTTTCAGAAAAAAATGGCAATCATGCGAAAGAGCGAGTTTTTCATTGAAAAAAAGCATTTGAAATGTTTATTTATGCACAATTGAAAAAATAGTAAGGAATTAAATGTTTACAGAATTAAGTAAATAAAATACAAAAAAAAACAATTGGAAAAAAGTGTATGCGGCGAGAATCCATCCCGCAACTTCTGGCTACAAACCCGGCGCAGTACCACCTGAGCTACTCGGCTGATTGGAAGAAGAATTTCCGTTGTCCATAAGAGTGGCGGCGAAAACTTTGAAGTCGTTTTTCTTGAAGCTGACCAAATATTAGTTCTTAGGGATTTCAAAATTTCACTTTAGGGTCATGACCTTTATTAACACAAATTATGAATCCAAACAAAAAATACACGACCTGGCATTGCCCTTGTAAAATCATTTCAACAGAATTCATGCATACTGAATAGAAGCTGCTATTATAAAAAATGTTTGTCGAGACTACGAGAATAATTTTTCCTAATAGTATTACGTTCCAGCGAAATTTTTCTTTTTTGTTCAAGAAATTAATATTTTCTGCTGAGAGCTTTAACATTCATGCATAAGATATTGTAAGATGAGGAAAAATAATTTTAATGTTAAAATTTACATTTACTTGTCAATTTTTCTTTATAAAAGTTATTCTTCATTTTAGTTTCAATTTCATTTCCTCTGGTCATACTGTTCGTTTAAATAGCAAGATTGCATTATTGCAGCATCCTTGAGAAAAAAACAACTTCAGCTGTGTCGGGAATCAAACCCGAGTCTACTGGCTGCTCTGACCACTAAGCTACACAGGCGTCTGGCGCTCCCAACTTCACACAGAGAAAACAAAGTGTAATCTTTACCCCGATTTGAGAGTAATCCTCATCTGCAACAAAAATCACCTTCAGGTAGTCAGATTTACCCACCACATTGGGTGTGGTCACCATGTCAACTTTACTGTATCTTCTTTTGTTCAAATGAGGACAAATCCAGCTTTACCCACTTGAAAATTACCCGCAAAAAAGACTCACTACTGTTTTTTTCTGTGCACAGATGTCATACAATTTTTTAATTCTAATCAACAGTGTGACGACAAAAAAAATCAAAATCAATTTCCTATATGAGCGTTTACACGAGAAGTGTCATTTTGCGCACAAAAAAGAAGTTGAAAATAAAGCTTGGAGCACGTCTTTCAAACTTTTTTTACACATGATAGATTAGGGTAGTTCTTATTTATATTTGGTGGAATTTCTTTTCGGATTTTCTCTGCCTTCACGTCCCCCCCCCCCCCCAGTTTTGTTCGAATACGTAAGGAAATGATCTCCTTGAAGTTTTGGCAAAATCGGTTATTATTTAGGGGTCGCACAAAGACCATGAAGTTTCCCATTGATTTAACATGAGAAAAAGTCAGCTTTTTGCAAAACTAATATTTAAACGCGGTGATATGTTGAAAATGATTCCGTATTTCAGTTTATTGTTCAGAATTCGTTAGAGAATAAAAATCAATCAGAAATTTTGAGGGTGAATGACTTCAAGCCACTCTTATGGGTCCCCAAAGAAAACCCCATAAGTGACAAATTTGAATTTTACGTAATTCCGCGGTTAATTAACACTTTTTGAAAGCTTTCTATTCATGAATAATTAATTATCGGAAATTTGAAAATACCCATTCATCTGTTAACTAATTTCCAATTGTTTGAACAATTTTATTCATTTAAACATTTGTCTTTTTTTTAGGGAAGTCACGAAATGAACGTATTTTCTATAGTTTATGAGTTCTTTAATCAGATAACAATAAAATAATTTGTTTAAATAATTTGACAATTATTCAAATAATGCATGTTTGTACAAGTATATAGTTTACCTGAGAAAAGCAGGAGAAACATTTTATTTCACTAAATTTTCGACGGATTTTTTATATTTTTAAGTACCAATTTGTTTTCTGAGAATACTCGTAAATGTTTAAACAAATTCAAATTGTTTGAAAAGTCTCCTTCATTGTACTGATTTTATGTATTTTCTATTGGTGGAGAAGAGAAAATGCGTTCTTACATTTTTTTCTGATTTTGAAGGCCGGTGGAAATTGAGCGTTAATGTTTATTCCTCCATCGCCAGTGTTTCCTTCGTTGCGTCTGGAAATCGAAGGCGATAGTCACTCTCAACTTGCAACGTATACTGATTCTGTTCTTCGTTCCTTGCAATTGCTGGATTGTAATCAGTCATAAATGTGACGCTTCTCTCTGCAGTATCATTTGCGACTTTCAGGTGTTTCAGCTTCTGCAGTCCTTTTTGGTATTCCTCGTTCGTTTTCCATTCCACTCGAGGCATGTGGAGAAAAGTCATTGATATACTAAATCGCTCGAACAATTTTTCTGACTTCACTGTAATGAAGTGCTCAACCCCCTTCTTAACGAAATTTGGAACATCCTGCGGATGAATTATCAGCCGTTTTCTAGCATCATCGGAAGTATTAGGCTAGGTGAGGGGTACTTTTGAATCGAAAAATGCCAGTGCTGCTGTCTCTGGTGTCAAATACCATAAGTGACCACAAAACTTCTTTACTGCTGCATAGGAAATATTCGAAATGATTTTTTCATAATCGTAAAGCTTTTGCAAGAATTGAAGGTCTTGAAATGAGGCTTGCACTGCAATTGGCGCACGAAATCAAGCATCAAGGTATAATCTTACGATGAAGATGCAAACATCTCGGCATGCGTTCTTTTCTGAAACTGATGTCGAAAAAAAAACATCTTAATACAATAAACGGCTTCAGCCATCCACCTAGCATGATGTATAGCTCCTGAAGATCGGAAATTCACTTCACGTGGGAGAGCACCACCAAGAAAAAACACAATTATCTCAAGTAAGTCCCTATAATCTTCCCGACATTGAGGGTTTTTCGAACACTTCATTGCAAAATCCGTGATACTTCCTGAAAGATCTTTCAATGCTTCTTTAACTGTTCTATCTTTTTTCCAGGCTGGTAATTCATGGCATTAATTTTTTGCTGTTCATTTTGAAAATTCTTGAATATTGACACCATGGGTACCGATATCACTCCAAAATTTTCTTCACATCTCAATATAATCTCGTGAACGTGGATTCTACGAATCAAGTGCAATAAATCTGTTTCTAAATTTTCTTCCAGCAAAACGCAAGCATCACTGCCTATCAGGGCCCATTCTTTAAATGATTCATATACAGCATTGACTTAATTTTGTTCTGTTCCAGAAGATAGTTTTGGAACGCCAAGAAGTTTTTCAGACCCATTGCTTGTCACTATAATGGGCAATCCATCGATTTTCATTTCCCGTTAAGTCGTGAAGCAACTTTCATCCCAGTCTACAATGCACGATTCGAAGTCGGAAGCTGAAAATTCGGCTCAAAATTTTTTAACGTACTTTTCACGCAAAATTTGACGATTTCGCTGAATCGATTCATAACAAGATCATTGGAATTATGACCTAATGCTTCAGCAGCTGCCATTAAATATGCACTGCATTTCTGTCACTTACTTTACATTCGTCCAATGCTGAGGCCAGTTACGAAGCAATAGTCAATTCTCTCGCTCTCCTTTATGGATCAGATGGGCCCCTTAGAGTTTTATGTGTAGCTGTCGTTTCTACTAATTCATTTCCTCCACTACTTTTACTTGAGAAACATGAAAAGTTCAGCCAGGTCATCTTAAATTAAGGTACTTGGAACAAATACATAGATCTATTTCAGTTTAAGCGCATGTAACTCAAAAGCCACAAGAATGTCATGACGGAAATAGTTCAGCTTGAAGAAATAAAATAAATGTTGAATGATTTTATACTATGGATCATTATGCTAATACATCAAAAAAAAAATTTAACAAAAGATCTCTTGTTTATATAATTTTCATTATTATAAATTCTCACCTATTTGTGCCATATACTAGAGAGGGCGCTCTTTCCTCAAGTGTTCACTTTTCAATCTTTTTTCAAGTCGATCTTCCTTCTCAGCCAATTCTCGATCAATTTCGCTCATGTAGCCTGGTCGGCCTTTTTGCCTTTGCAGAAGCAAAAACTGTTCGTCTTTTTCTGTCGTAATTAAATTCAGCGCGCTTGCATGAGCAGTATTAAATAGTTCATCTGAACGCGCAAAAAACCACGCTTCCTTCTCCGTCTGTGTCGAATTTTTCCATAGACTGCTTTAGTGACGGCTATTCCACTCTTCAAATAAAATTTCAAGTTTTGAAACGCAGTGTTGTTTTTCCTGTGATGGTATTCCCGCTCTTCGCCAAAAAGTTAGTGTTTCCTCAATCACCAAACGAGCACTTTCTTGAAGTTTTTTTTGCATTTTTCGAGTATTAAAAAGCAGGACACCTGAAACTTGTCTGTTAGATAGCAGCTTATGACTGACAATTTGATTGGTGCAACTTCAAACCAAATATAAATCTTCTCGAAGCTTCATTATAAATAGGATTATAAATAAACCGTTTTATCTTTCGATTATCAGAGCCACTTTAATCACGCAATCACATTGCAGTAACCCGACTGAACTATACTTGCGAAGAACCGAAAGCTTAATTGCTTACTACTTGATCGATCTATACGCCTCGAAGGTAAAAATCGCACTGACTCACCCTGTTACTGAAGAGTCCAAATGCAAGCAGTCATTATACATTGTGTCCCTTCAGAGATCGCCAAACGGCAAATTTTGGCAAAAGTGGTAACTATAAAGCCTGGCAACATCGCATCCTACTCAGGTACCGATACGATCGTCAGATGACGATATCTCTTTAAGCAAAGTTGTATCTATTGTCCCTCTGTCCATTGCTCAAGCCCATCGGATCGAACGGATCACTTAAATGTGTAGAAGTTAAAGACAATATGTATGAAGCAATTACGATTATAACCCAGAACCCTCTAAGTCTTAAAGGAAAATGATTAAAACTCTGCAACCCAACTAAAGGGATAGTGTCAGATTTCTCCACTACTGATTTCAAATCTAAACGAGAAAATATTTGAAATTGCACGAAATGTTAGCAGCGTTCCTGCAAAACAAATAGGTGACTCATGCCAATTGAATCTGCGAAAAAAAATTGCACTTCGTCCTCTCTACCGATAAAAAATACATAAAGTCAGTGAAATAAAATAAATTTCTTTAAAAATCTCAATTTGTTCAAACATTTAGGAGTATTCTCAGAGAAGAAAGTCGTGGTAGTGTTTTCTCCTGCTTTTTTCGGTAAACTATATACTCAAACATCATGCATTATTTAAATGATTGTAAAATTATCTAAACGCATTATTTTATTGTTATATTTAATGAAAGAACTCGTAACGTCTAGAAAATACGTTTATTTCGCTACTTACCAGAAAACACAAATGTTTAATCGAATTAAAATTGTTTAAACAATTAAAATCAGTTAACAGATGACTGGGTATTCTTGCATTACCGATAATTGATTATTTATGCAAAAAGTTTCAAAAAGCGTTAATAAACCGGAATATTACGTAAAGTTCAAATTTGTCTCTCATGGGGTTTCCTCTGTGGACCCATAAGAGTGGCTTAAAGTTATTAACCCTAAAAATTGATGACTGGTTTTTATTTTCTGACGAATTCTGAACAATATACTGAAATATGAAATTATTTATAACATATCATCGTGTTTCAATATTAGATTTACAAAGAGCTGACTTTTTCCTATGTTAAATCAATGGGAAACTTCATGGTGTTTGCGCAACCCCTAAATATTTACCGATTTCGCTCAAATTTGTAGGATATTTTTTTTCGGACATTCGAACAAGACTGGGGATGAGAACAAAGAAATTCGAAAAGTTAAAACTAAGGGCCACCCTAATGATACATGCATGAAGAAATTCATTTTCTAGATTGCCCACTTACTTCGCGCACGCGCACAAGTTATAAGAATATAATTTTTTCAATAATTAAATTTTCTTTCAGAACTGATAATGTCAAATATAGTAGAAAGATGTCATGTGGTAGAATCTAAAGCATTATTTAGACATTGAGTTTCGGTGAAATATCGTTTCCAGTGCATAAGTAGGGGGAAAATTGTGCTATCTTTCTGATTTCCAAGTATAAACTTTATTTTTGCAACTGTGAACTGGTGTTTGGCCAATTTACAATCTTGAAATCTCTTAGAAAGTCATATAATGTCTAAAATTTGAGGTTGAGGTGTCCAGGGTTCCATTAGAGATGATCATGGCAGTCATGGTTCTAACGTCACCAAAACCTCAAATTTTAGACATTATATTTTTTTTCTGTAGCATTGCGAAATCCAGAGATCGGATCGTGCGACTTTCGTTTTTCTCAGCAGTTCACAACCGAGTCTCAATTTTAATTACATCGAAACTTATAAAATTGTAATTCAGAACTAGAAAATATTGTACCATTTTAATGGAGAAGATTGATATCGAATAATCTCTCATTAGAGCTTCATAATGAGATAATTCTGAATCAATAACGTTTGAAATTGAACAATTCCTGATTGCGTGAATCCGTATTCGCTTTTAGATTTTTGAAATTGCAAGTTGGACATATTTAAGTCGAAAACGTTTGAAATTGATTAGTTTCAAATTGAATTGTTAAAAAATATATGAATTTATAGTTAAGTTATGCAGTCTTAAAATTCAACCCTCAATTTTCTAGCAATTTTAAGTTTGAAGTTTTTAAAATGAATGTTCCTGAAGTTCAAAATTAATGTGAATAATAAACTTATCTCATTTGAAAATAATGCAAGTTGAATGGGTATTGTTAAAAGATTGTTATAACTTTAAAGTTTATTTTGATGTGCAAAGTATATTTCAGACCTCAGATTCACGACACTATTGACACTCTTTAATACTTTTCTTTAACGATGCAACTATTTCGACACTACTTAGAAACAAATGCTACTAATGCTACTATTTTCTCAAATTGCTAGATAATTTCACTATTTTTCACTCTGCCTTTAAACATATTCTCAAACTTTTTCGCTGACTGGCTAAGATAACATATCTGCCATATCATATTTGATTTCATGATTTTTAAAAACATTTCAAGAGATTTCAGAGATTTTGATACGGGTTTTTTGGGCTTTCAAAGCTTTTAGAGTATTTTAAAAGATTCCAATGAATTTGAGAGAATTTCAAAGATTTCAAGGAGGGAGAGGATTCGGTGGTTGCTTTCTTTTCTTTCTTCTTCTTTCATATTGTTTTTCACTTATTTGAATAGAGGCATTCAAAAGTGTGATGTCTAAATTTGATCGTTAGATTGTTTGTTTCCTTTCAATGACCAAGAATTTCGTCGTTAGATTTCATAAGATTGTAAAGAAGTTTTATAGATTCAAGGGGATTTAAACAAATTGGAGAGCTTTCAGATATTTCAGAGGGCTTCAACAGAATTCAAAGGTTTTTAATAGATTTCTACAGATTTCAGAAGATTTTCAAACTTTTAGGATATTTTAAGATATTTTGAGAAATTTCAGAATACATCAAATATTGCAATGAATTTCAAGAGGCTTCATTAGATTTTATGGGATTTTATCGAGTTTAAGGGATGTTTGAAAGGATAGGGTATTGTTTACTTGTAGCATTTTATCCTGTGTGAAACATGAATTTTTCAAAGGTAATAGTCTTAAGAAGAGAACATGTTTTTCAAATTTACTTAGGAAATTATAAAGAGTTTAGGCGGTCAGCCTTATTACGGTTTCTCAACTCAAGAATTCGTTTGAAAGCAGTCGTTAACAAGCAGTATCGCAGAATAGATCGCTTTTCGAAAAGTACATTTAAAAGTTCTGTCAGTTTTTTCCACGCGCTTATTTTTCAATATTTTCCAGTGTTTCATATGATTTTTGATAAATTGCCGGAAATTTACTGAAACTTTTGGAAATTTTTGGAAACTTGCGAAAATTATGGAAATTTGCGGAAACTTTCCACAATTTATGGGAACTGATGGAAAAGTTTTGGAAACTTTTGGAAATGAAAAAAGTGAATTTAGGGAAGTTTCTAAGCCATTTGAGTCTATATTCACGGTTGAGATTTCTTGTCACATTTTTGGAGCATTGAATGATCTTTTGTCATCTTGGAGACCAAACTGCAGGAGACTGGTACTCTCCTCGGTGTACAACACAAAGCGATCATAACTCCTTTGGTTCTGGCTTGGTTTTCATACTTTCCTTTGCATGTCCGAAGTTTGGTAGGACTGACGTTATGAATGGACACACCACCTTATGATGAATTAGCTGCTCAATTTGGACATGATTTCATACTTATGGAATAAATTTCTCGCATCAAGTTGTAGATGGGTGTATACATTTATCAATGAATAGGACAAATAATAATGTAGCCTCGGATACGATTGACACTTCTGTTGACGGAAAGCATGTCCCCTGACAATTTTCAAGCGAGGAATGGAGATTGGGTGTTTGGCATGCTAGAGGTGTAAGTGATCTTAAGAAAAAGGAATTGAGGAATTTAATGCGCGTAAAAAAGCTAGATACTTTGAGTGTCCCAGAAACAATGAAGAAGGGATGTGAAGTAACAAACATAGACAACGAACTCGAACTTTGGTCAGGAGTAGATGATGAATCATATGGTACCCGAAGAGTCAGTCTGATTATGAATGAGAAAGCAAAAAAAGATGTCAAGAAGTATGAATGTGTATCGCCTCGATTACTATGTGTTAGAATGAAAGGGGGAATCAGGAAAATTTATTCGAACGTGCTACACTTCAGTTGATGGTGACGAGAGGGATGTGAAAGATACCTTCTGGAACTCGTTGAATGATATTTTCGGGACTTGCGATCCTGGCGAAAGAATAATTTTACTCGGAGGTATGAATGGCTGGGTTGGTGTACGACGCGAAGGTACTGACAGGGTACTGAACCATCTCCAAAACCCAGAAATGAACGGTAACGGGGATGAGTTAATTAGCTTATGCTTAAAAAAAGGCTTGTTTATTACGAATACTTGGTTCAGACATGAAAAATTCCACATGCATACTTGGTCCAAAAGCAAAAGCCACACTATGATTGACTTCGTTTAGCGGATGAAAGACTGAGAGGGCTTATAAAGGATACAAGGATTATGAGAGGCTCTGAGTGCGGAACGGATCACTACCTCTCAGTTTCAAAAATGAATCTACCTCAAGAGTGGAGAAAAAGAAGAATTAATATTAAGCCGAAGTAGACGCGAGTTAAAATAGAGAACTCGCAGAAGCCAGAAGTACAATTGGTATATCGTGAAAAGCTGAATAAATATTTAGGACATCATGAAGAAGACTGGAAGACTAAATTGGACGATAAAAATGCAGAGGGTGCATGGATAATATCACGGGATAGCATCTTCAAGAGTGCATTTGAAGTGTACGGTACTGTGGCTGTAGGAAAGAAGGCTGGAGATTCTTGGTGCAATGATGAAATCCGCTTCGTTGTCAACGGGAAAAAGCAAGCGTACTCGAGAGTGTTAAATAATAAAGGTCTTAACGATAAGGAGAGGACAAGATTAGAAAATACTAACAGGAATGAAAACAGAAAAGCCAAGATACTGGTCAAAAAAAGTCAATCAAGAAACTAAAGAATGGTAAGGCTGCTGATATGAATGGTATCACCGCTGAAATGCTTAAGAGCGGTGGCGGATATTTGTTTGTGTGGCTGAGCGAATTCATGTATATGTTTGCAGTGCATGGTGAAGTTTCGAATGATTAGAGAAAGGCGATTATCGTCCCAATCTACAAGAGAAAGGGTGATAAAGGCGACTTTACTAATTATAAAGCGATTAGCCTACTAAATACCGTTGGCAAAATATTTACCAAAATACTTATTGAGAAGGTCATGGGAATATCTAAGGAAAGGATCTGGAAACTTCGATGTGAATTTATGCCAAGGAGATCATAAGCGGATCAGATATTCAGCTTGAGGCAGATCATAGAAAAAAGTTTGAAAGTAAACAAGAGAGTTTTCTGTGCATTTTTTGATCTGGAAAAAGCTTTCGGTAAGGTGATTAGATCTAAACTTCGG
>JAUMHM010084694.1:0-12180 GCA_032362435.1 Melikaiella ostensackeni
TGGAACTTGGAGGTCCCATAACTCCGAAACTACTCATAGGATCTTTATGTGCCCATGGAGACTTTTGTTCGGGGTGATGAGAACTTCATTTTCCCAAAGTTTCAGCCAATTTGACGGAGGGCAGCTTTCCATAAGGTTTGTGCGGGGTTCTTTGCGGTTGTTCATTAGTTATGTGGTAGTTATTGTTACGCATTAAATTTGTAAGTCACTCAATGCAGCGCAGTAGAATCATGCGACAGTTACGGATGCAGAGTAAAGTTATATCGGATTTAAGGCTGCATATGAGAGTTATACGAGTATATCATCCAACGCTGCGCAGGAGATGTATCTTAAACTTACAGATGCACATTTGAGTTGCTTGGTACTTTATTCTACGCAGTAGAGCCTCAAGCTTCATAAATTATACTGCGGTGCAATAAACCCCATAGAGGACTTATACGAATACTCATTTGCATGCAAATTTTCTTATCGAGCCTGACATGGGTAAATCCATTCGGAAAATTATGTGTCGGGTCAGGTGAAACTCAAACCCAAAAATTTTAGGTCGGGTTTTGTGCATTACTGAAAAATACACCCTTTTTGCAAGTTTCCCCACACTGTAATTTGTACAACATTTTTTATTACTTCTCATCTTTTATAGTCGTTTACCACTAAAAAGCGTTACTTACAAAAAATCCGTATTTCGTCATAGTGTTTTGGCCCATATAGGAAAATAGAGATTTTGCAAATGTCATATGGAGAGAAAATAAGTATTCCAATACACCATACTTAAAGCTATTCGGTTTCGCAAAATGTCTATTCACATTATTTACTGGGTATTCGCATATATATTGCGTGCGTTTTCTATTTAGATAATTCTAGAATTGATATTTTTGTATTACAATTACCCTATTTCTTTTTTTCTTTTTTACAGGAGTAAGGTCCCCGCCGGTCTCACCGACAAGATCTCTTCATCCTAGTCGGATATTACGAATCTTATACTGAAGTTCTTCCTGATTTTCTTGAATCTGCTCCTATTGTGGCAGTGCGGTATACAGTAGGATTAAGAACGCTACTGAGGTTTGTTAATAATGACTACGTGCCCCTCGAAGTAAATACAATTGTCATAGAAAGGGGACCTGCAGTCTTCGGATGGGAGGAGGAAAATAAGATTGCTCAATTCTTCACATATTCTGCGCGTCATGGTTATGTCAGGGCTATATATGATAAAGAACTCTACCAAGTAAGAAAAGTTGAGTTGAGCTTTCTCATATCAATGGGTGTAGGAAGAGATGCACCTCGTCTTGCTGAATAAAATACAGTTCTTACATCCCGAGTTTTAAGATTCTTTAGCCCTGGCAGGAGGTATCCTAATGTATAATAAGACAAGTAATATATCATGCATGTAATCAATAAGTCAATTATGTAAGCTATAATGTCTTCAGCATCGAATTATTGACAATAACTTTTGTATGTTACACGCAGTGTTTCAAGCATTGTAATATCCGAGTCAATTAAACTGATATCCATCAGCTATATAATATTAAGTTTTGACATATTCAAGTAATAGGCATAATCTATGCCATTTTATCTTTATCAATAATAATTAATGCAGTAGCATAACAACGTTCAGGAAACTTGTGTTCGGAGGAAAAGTCCTCCCCCTCCCCGCCCCCTATTGAAATACATAATTTTCAAAGGTGAAAAATATATTCTTTTTAGTTAACAATCACATGTTAATTGGCCTTCGGAAATTTTTTCTTCGAGCTAGTGACGGCTCATTCAAAAACCACAATGACAATAAATAACCAATAAATAACAGATTCTTTCATATACTGCCATTTGCTCTTTCTCATACATTTTTGATGATTCGGAACCTTGGGGGCCGTGTTTCATGGAACACATTGAACACCGATAGTTACGCCACTTAATTAATGTAAGATATAACTACAAGTAGGAGGGAAGAAGCTCAACCACAGTTTGTATAACAGAGTCACCTAGCACTAAGGTGAAATATGATAATCACTTCACTGTATGTAAAAGGTAGATATCTCTTTTTTACGGTATCATTTTTTGCGTGTTCTGTTTTTGAATGCAATAACTTCATTCTGCTATTTTTAATGTAAAAGAAGTGACGCTGGGATCCCACCATTGGTCTCATTTCAGTACCACTCGAGACTGTCTTGTTCTGAGTCTTATTTTAATACCTGAAATTAGCTATGAAATAATTACTTTTTTTCACAGTGTTATTTCCATTTTATCACACTCTAAACGCGCCTCTTACTATTAAAGTACAATGAAGTAAAATCTGGCTTATTTATCGAAGTAGTGCATATTTAAGTATTCGCTGAAACCACGTGTTCACAACTGCTGAATAAAGTTAAGTGAGTTTCTATCACAACTAAGCAAAAATTTAAAATTTCATTTTGATCAGCTCATGTCAATTCCAATAAACCAACTCTGTGAGGATCTCGTCATTGCCCTCCAATCAAAATAGACGCAAGCAAAGACTCGACTTCTTTCATCTTTCACCCTCTTAGAAGCTAGAGGTAGATATTAGTAGAATGCTCATAACTTTAATACTATTTCTAAGCCAAATAAATCAAATTGGAAAGTTTATATGTTTATCAATTATTGGATAACACGAGTCCCGTAGACTCAATAAAAGGTGACGTTTCTATAACAATAATAAATCATAAGGCCTTACCAAACTGATTTCTCAGTTGCAAGGTAGATTTTTTGCTATTACACGGAGAAAATTTGTGCAGTAGTCGTTACAAAAAGTTTCGTAAAGGTCGAACATAAAGGCTTTTCGGTAACTATTATTATTCATTTCGAGAACCTCTCTTATCTAGATTTTAATGATTACCAAAGTCAAAGCGGGCGCGCTTCGACGCACTTGTACTTTGGTAATCGTTACAATCCAGAGGGTAATCATTACAAGTCCAGAATATAGAGGTTCTCGAAATATAAACATGGAAAGCTACTGAATAAGCTTTTATGTCTGACTTTTTCAAAACTTTTTGTAACGGCTAGGGTAAATGTGCCCGCTACCCGCAGGGATTCCCCTAACGGCAGTTCAAATTTTTACCTTCAAATAAATAATAAATGTGTAAAATTGAGTCACGTAAGTATTCTTACATTAAAAGATCCCTAACCTATAATTACATGCGTTTTTTCGGCAGTTTTTTTCGCGCGTTATTAATTTAAAGTCGCGTTCAACAAATCGTGTCATGTGATTCAGTGTGAAGTTGTCGCATCTTAGAAGAAATTGGTTAAAAATCACTGACAGATGTTCAACGTAAACTCATCGAAATGTGAGTGTAAACAAACCACAAAATGCAATAATAACGCTTGGGACTTATAGAAATAATATATCGTTCAAGAAATCCGTTGCGTTATAAGATTCACGAAATATATTGAAATGCGGTTAGGGGGAACAGAATATGTCATTGTTTCCAGTATCCGCACCTTTGACGAAAATAGCAATTTCGTGGTAATTTTTTAGTTTTTTAGGAAGTTATCTCTTTTTTAGTATTTCGTTAACGTTTTTCAATGATTCCGACCTTTTCTTTAACTATTAATATTATTTCTCAATAGGTACAATTCAATGTTTGACACGCGAAGATTATAATCACTTTGTCAACAATAAAATGACTTTAAAACCATTCATTGACGAATTTTACTCGAAATAAACTTCCTATAGGTAATTTTACGTAATTCTGCAATTTTATTTTGCATTTAGATTAACAGTAGAATGCATTGCAATAGAATTGTAACTTTTGTATACTATTCACTTTTTGTAATAAAAAAAACTGGAAAACATATTTTCTTAAAACTTCATGATTAGACTTTCCTTGGATATATATAATAGTAAGTCAATATGTTTGATAAGAAAGAAAAAGTTTAAAAACATCAGATACCTTAGAGTGTCGTTAGGGGGGACATTTAACATAGTTAGAATAATAAATAAGTTAAAAAATTTTTAATATTCTGAAGCTGAACCTCAAGGACTCGATGTAATGATTAATGGTTTACTTCATAATATTGAATATCAGCAAGCTTTTTTTTAATGGTTGGGATATCGAATTAATAGTGATTGATCATTTTTGCGCTTCTTTAATCATACTCTCAATCATAAACTTAATATGATAGTGTGAATAATGAAAATTGACATCACTCTAAGAAAATAAAACCAAGAATAGAAAATGGAAACGACATGCTAATCCATAAGGAGCCAGAATGGGCTTTCCTCATTTTTGCCCTCATGGGCCCCTCGCAGTTGTCCCGACGGTGAATATTTAATTATTAAAAATACTTTCAATGATTGTTTCCTCATCATTTTTAAGCATATTCCAATGAATAGATATGTATTGTAAACATGTATAAGAAATTTAAAGATAAGAAAAAATAAAAATATTAGCGCCTCGAGCGGGACTCAAAACTCATGGCCAGCATATGTCAGACTTGTTTTATCCTTTTGACCAACTTACTACAATGTTTATAATTTTTTTCAGGCGACACTTCGCGCGCGCATTAAAATTTGCTGGAATTATTTTTATTTTTAATAACTGCACAGTTATATAAGATATTGTTACTATTTGCAACAAAAGACAATTGAAGCGGGGAATGCTAAATGGTGCTAAGTTCAATCAGCCTAATTTTACAGGAGAGAAAAAAATCTTTCCAGAGGAACAATTTACAACCGATTGAGTAAATTATTATTTTTTCATTCAGAGGGATGGATCAATTTAATAACCATTGTGTAAAAAAATAGATAGCCCTACATGTGCATAAAATAATCTAATGGAAATAGCGCTGGAATTAGCACCGTTTCGGTTTCCCTGGTATTATAAGTAAAAAAGTACATAAATCGGTAAAAAAATCATATTAAATACATACTTTCGATTATTCCGTAAACAAATAACAGTATTTAATAAAAAAAAGGAACGTTTATAGTACTAGTAAAACGTTTTTCTTTATAATAATATTTCCGATTCTTAGATACTTGTTAAAATTCTATAATAACCGTAGAATTGTTTTAAAAAATTGAATACTTTAGTATACTTCATTGATTCAGTTTCAATTCTTTGAAATTTTGAAATATTTAAATACATGTAAATACCGCCAATCGGGAATATTTTGATTCCCCGGGGCTATTATGATCTTAGGATATTACTCCGTAGAATGTTTTTTTATTTATGTGGTTTTCCTGTATATCTTACGAATATTATCTATAAGATGTACAGAAAGTCCTCCTCAAAAATGTGAAATTCAACGGATTTATAGAGGATAAATGTTGTTCCATATTTACCCCAAAATGTACCATAATAGTCCCAGGTGACGGTAATAAATTTTAGGTAAAAAAATCGCAAAACCGTAATTTTTTCACTGAAATTAGTGTAAAAGGGCAAGAAACTATGATTTTTTAAGAAAAATCAATTTCGTCAAAAGTGGGCCTAGCACCGTTCAGTTTTCCCTGCTTCAATTTATCATAAAAAAATCGCTTGATTTTTGTAAACTGAGGTATGAGGGCAACAAGGTGGGCTCTCGTGGAATATCTAAGATTTCGAAGTTCAACTTTAAAAAAAAGTCATTAAATTTCTAACGAAAATGCAGTTTTCGTAAGTCTGAAGGAACCAAACATCAAAATTCGTAGTGTCAAAAAATATTAACCCTTTAGACTTAGAAATTTTAACCTACCAGCCATGAGGGAAAACGAGCAGGGCCTCCATAGGAGCCCACGTGGAATATTTAAGATTTTGAACTCCAACTTGCAAAGAAAGTCATGAAATTTTTGCAAAAATGCATTTTTGCAGGTCTGAACGAATCAAACATCAAAATTTGTAGTGTCCAAAAAATATTAACCCTTTTTTTGGGGGGGGGGGGGGGTCTCGTGAGTTTTCCCTTTTGGATTGTCCACGTGAGCATCTGATGGGGGCTAACATTTCAAAGAGGGCTAATCAGGGCTTTTCTCACACGGATATTCGCTTTATCAAGATTCAAATTAATTTTTTGTTTATTTCAATGAGCTCAACATTTGAAACTTCTCAATAAGAATATTTTTCTTTGTTTTGTATACTTTAATCAAATTTCTATTTCACATCAATTGGTAGGTTTTGAATACATCGAAATTTAAATTGTTCCATTTTTAACGCTGCATTTGGACTGTTCAATTATTTGATACGTTTCCAATTTAAATTTGTATTTATTTTACTCCAATTTTTAAGATTTCCATTAAAAGCCTTAAAATTCGATGTGCTTATCTTAAAATCACGCAATCTTAGAAGCTAGTTCAAAAATTTCTATTTTGAAATGCCTTTTATTCAAAATTGGGTCATTTCAAAATTTTTAAGTTTTAAAATTGAACAGATAGTAGAATCAGTTTCAAATTTGTTCACTCCTTATCGCTTCACACTAGGAATTGTCGAACTGTCTCAAATACTGTTTAATTTGGAAAATTTTCAGTTTCAAGTGGTTTCGTATTCAATTGCTGGATAATCTTGAAACTTTTAATTTGAAACTGTCTGACCTTAGAAGTTCAATTTGGAGCCGAGTAAGTCGCAATTTGATTTTTAGTTTTAGTTTTTTTTCCTTGGGAGAATTGGCTTTTCTTGTTTCAGATCCCGGAAAGTCATAAACTCCGGATAAAGGCTGTACGTACATACATAATTGACACTAGGAACATGTCCTATATACTTTACTTAGTTTGTGGCCGTGGCTTAAAACCCCTCAAGGAAGAGTTATCTGTGGAGCAAGAAAAAGTTTTCATCGGCCAGACAAGGGTTTATTAACTTGAAAGCTAATTAGGCAGAATTATGCTATCTACATGTAGCAAAATGATGAATGGGCGAATCTTGTCTTTCATATTCAATAAGCTACTTTCAGCATTCAAACATCTCTTTATTTAATTTGTGCGAGCTAATTATAATTTCTCTATTTATATTCATAAAACAAATGCAGTATACCAGCTTTGAATAAAGTTCACACTTACTAAACATAACAATGAATAAAAGGATATTTCACATGTGGGGCCGATTAAAAACTACTTTACGAAATTTTGAACACTTTTTCCACCTTTCTCCTTCTTCGTCACGGATCACCATACAAAGCTTGAGTCCCCCAGGGTTATGTTACAAATACGAACACCACCAAATGGCCGATTTTTCAAATGAAAAAGTTTAAACTTCTACCAAAAACACTTCAATTTTCGAGGCGAAAAGTTAATTTTTTTCACAAGAATAGTTGAATTTTCAATCCAAGAGGAAGAATTTTCAATCACAGAAAAGATAAATTTTCAAGAAAGTAGTTGAATTTTCAACAAACAAATCAAATTTTCAACAAAATATTTGAATTTTTAAACTAGAAAATATGATTTTTCAACCAAGAAAGGCGAATTTTTTCAGAAGACAGTTGAATTTTCATTCCAAAAGGACAAATTTTTTGTCCGAAAAGATGATTGTTCAATAGAAGAGTAAACTTTACAGCATCATAATTGAATTTTTAACAAATAGATGTATTTTTAACAAATTCATTGGATTTTCAAGAAAATAGTTGAATTTTTATCTAACGTGACAAATCTTCAACAAAAAATTGATTTTTTAACAGAGAAGTTCAACTTCCAACGAAGTAGTTGAATTTTCAAAAACAAAAAAGATTATTTCTCAGCGAAACATATAATAGTTGATATTTCAACCAAGAAAAGATTGTAATTTTAAATGAAAAGACAGTGGAATATAATCAGAAAGATGAATTCTCAAGAAAAAATGTAATAGCTGCTATTTCCATCAAAAAAGATTTTTCTTCTGAATCAAAGGCAAGTGAATTCAACCAAAAGAGACGAATTTTCAAGAAAATAGTCGAATTCTCACCAAAATAGATTAATTTTTAACCAAACAGTGTCATTTTTAACCAAAAAATACGAAATTTCAACAAAAAAAGATGAATTATCTACAAGTGAACTCAATTTTCAACCAGGCAAGATTTTTCAGTCAAGAGAAAAAAAATTGCAATCAAATTATTGAATTTTTAAACCAAAAAAACAAATTCTCTAGAAAACAGTTGAATTTTCACCCCCAAAATATAAATTGTTAACCAAAAATTTAACTTTCAACCAAACAGTTCAATTTTCTACCAACATAGATGAATTCTCAACCAAAAAAGACGAAATTTCAACAAAACAGTTGCATTTTCAGGCCAAAAAGACGAATTTTCTACAAAACATTAGAATTTTTAGCCCTAAAATATAGACTTTCAAAAAAAGTTAATTTTCAACCAAATAGTTGAATTTTCGTGCCCAAAGACGGATTTTCTAGAAGAACAGTTGAATCTTCAACCAAAAAAGTTAGTTTCAAACAAATAGTTGAATTTCGAACTAAAAATGGCCAATTTACAACAAAAAATAACAGTGAAATTTACAGTTGAAAAAATTGATTTTCACCAAAAAAAAAAAAAGAATTTTCAAAGAGGTAATTAAATTTTTAACCAAAGTAATGCATAATACATCAATTTTCGACTAATAATAAAATGGTTGAATTTTCAGGAAAAAAAATAATTTTCAACAAAAAAGAACAAATTTTCAAGCAAAAAAAGATGAATTCTCATTGAAAAAATTATTTTTTGAATTTTGAACTAAAAACCATCAATTTTTAACCAAAAATAGAATAATTAAATTTTTAGTTAATAGTAGATTGCGTGACAAGGAGGGAAAGGCAGCGATTTTCGACGAGTGTGAAAGGTTGCCGCTCGAGCGAAGCGAGGGCGGCATTCACACGTGTTGAGAAATTGCCTCTCTCCTTGTCACACACTGTACTTTTTACAACAACCGGGCTAAAAGTTCGACTTTTGTTTATGATATGGGCAATGGATTAGTTGCATAACTTGACGGCTAACTGAAGTCAAAAAGCCATAGAAAGGCATGCAATCAACAATATGGAGCATAAGTGTGTTTTTAACGTACACGGTTTTATTCGTCTGAAGTGGAAAGAAAAAGTGTCGGTAAGGTAGGGAAGCGTGCAAGTTATTTGATCCTGAATGAAAACAAAAATTTATTTGCGAAATAAGGAATATTTTATTATTCAAAAAATAAAACTATTTTTACAGTATATATTCTGTCATGAATAATAACATAAAAAGGAAACTGCGTCATTGTTACTTTGAATTATAATTATGTATATTTACATTGCATTTGTCGAATTGAAACATTGAATGATTTCCGCTCTCAGTTACATTTAAAGAAAATTTGGAATTGTTTTCAGTAATGTTCAGGTTTGAATTCTTCGATGCTGATACTTTAAAATTGACATTGTGGGTCGATTCTCCGGTGCTTCTCTCAACAATTTCTCAATTTCGTTCGCTGTTAGAATTTTTGATTTTTTGCTCTCAAACCGATCCGATTTACTTTTGAAGAAAGCGATCAGTTTAGAGTAAGTATCGATTTTGAGGTTATCGTTGACTATTAGGGCACTTTCAAGCATCGAATAATGACTCCAAAATGATGATGACTTCAATTTTGTCGATAATTCACTGAAATAGGCGACTAACATGTTTTCTGATAATGTTATCACATTATTTTTTGTTTTCCATTCATTAAAAGCTGTGTACGCTGCATTGTATCGGTCTTTTGATTTTCCAGGTAGCAAATTCTGTACAGCACTTCGAGTTGTCTCAGCCAATTCTGGTGGTGTGCCATGTACAATGCCATGAACAATTCAAAACAGTTAGTATTTAATTAAACCAAAAATCAATTGAACTAAAAGCCAATGATACCAAATAAACGGTTGAAACTTTTTATATCATGGGAGTTTTTGAAAAAATATCGGTTACTGATAAGTTACTATAAACGTATGGAAATTTTATAATTATGGTAATTTATGTAGATTTAGCAAATTGATGGAAATTAATGGCGATTTATGAAATTTACGAAAATTTGTGGTAATTTATGAAATTTATAGAGATTTATGAAATTTGTGAAATTTATGTTTAGGAAAATTTATGAAATTCATGGTAATTTACGGAGAAGAAATTTATTTTCAACCAAAGAAAAACAAATTTCGAACAAAATTGTTGAATCTTCAACGAAAATTTAGAGTTTTTAATCGACAGAGATGAATTTGGAACCAAAAATAATAATTTTCAACGGAAAATAGTGTGATTTTATTATTGGGTTCTATAAATTTAGTTTGGATTTGAACGGAAAAACCAGAAAAGGGAAAGTTTCTTGAAAACAGGTGGAAAAAGAGAAATTCTTCAAAAAAAGGGTAAAGAGGGAATAGGGGAGAAAGTATGAAGTCTGTATTTAGAAGCTTTACTTGTAAAGTAAAATCACTAATTTTTAGTTTTTCAAGCATTTCAAAAAATTGTTATTCACATTTATATTTTTCATGTGTGTTGTCACATTCTGCGTGACCCCTTTCCCTTTCCCCTGTCACAAATCGTTACAAAAACCTGCTAACCCTCCCTCCCTGGCAGTGTGATGTGGTTTTTTTTAACGGCTCCTTCAATTAATAAAAAATTTAATTGTAATGCCATGTTAACTAAAGAAGATTCAAGAAGAAACTAGAAGTTTCCTAATTTTTCTTTTTCGAACTTTCAAACATTTTTCTGGAAGCATTCGAGAACATTCTATAACCATTGAGAATGCTTTCTATGACCCTGAAATATCTTGTAAAATTTGGAAATGCTGCAGATAAGTTTTTAAGAAATTCTGGAACATTCTAAAGTTTAAATTTATTAAAATATTTGAAATTTTTCGTTCGATGAATGTGCAAAGATAATAATTTTGTAAGTGAATTGCACCATTTCTATATCCTTCAATGTATACAGCGAGTAATGTGTGTTTATCCAATAGAAGTGTGAACCTATTTAGAATTACCATTCTAATAGAAATCCACTTAATAACTGGAAGCAAACAAGTAGTGATCCGTGTTTCATTTATGAATAGAGCATTCCTGATTATTATTCAGTTTATATCTTTCAATATCAGATTTTCCATTTGATTCAATGCCCTTTGTATTTGAACAATGAACAATGAATACAGTCGAAACATGTTAATTTTCAATATTGTTGGAATTCAATATTCGTGAATGAAAGGTAAATATCTACTTACATAAAATTAATTAATAAAATTCAATTCTGACAAATTACCATTCGATTTATCAAAAAAAAAAAGAAAATGTGATTAATTTGATACCTACTAAAATAAGTGTATTAATATTTTCTTTTATATAATACAATTTAACCGTTATTATTTTAAGAATATAAGTGCAAAAGCGCGTATTTCCAGAATTAATAAGATAATTGAGGCAATTATATAAGATATTTGTTCGATCAAATTTAGGGTGCAATTACCTTTCTTTTTCTCTTTGATTTGTAAATCTGCATTGCTTAAAGAGATTTGAATATGTGACCTCAGAGATGTTTGTTTTCAAAGAAATAAAATCGTTTAGGCCAACTCTAGATGAACTTCAGCTTTTAAATAGAAAATCGGATTATGGGAATTCCTTGCACACTTCTGGGGATTTCAAATTCAATATTTTGAAGTCGTTAATGAAATTTTGTAGATTAAAAATATGTACAGAAGAAATGAAGTTCCTAAAATGAGGATAATTTTTTTTAATCCATGTTTTGTTGACAAATTACCAAAGATCTATTAAAAGAGATCATTTGTCGTAGATTTTTATATAATTTAATGACTTTCAAACGTTGAGTTTTTTTTCAGTAAAATTTTTTTTCGAAAAATCACATATTGTTCTATAAATGGATGTAGAAAGTTTTTGTGACAACAAATGATACATGACTTTGATGTATTTTTTAACGCTCAATCCTATGCGCATCTTTCTTTTGCGAATATGAACTCTTTCTTGTTCAAATAGGGGTCATTTTCTTGGTTCTTTAACGGAGACAAAAACCTAAAAACCGCTTATAGTTCCAGCACTGACTGTTCACAAGATACATGACATAGAAACCATTCCTTTCTTTCCCGTTAAGAATTGTGCTATTTATGCGTATTTAAGGTGAATAACTGTACTTTAATTCTGTTGAATTCACCGAAATTTCTTAAAGACTGAATTTAAACTGAATTCTAGCGAATTGAAAAGAAATGACCTAAATTCAAGAGATTTTCAGCCAATTCAGGCGGATTTAAGAGGGCTTAGATGAACTCAAGAAAATTATGAAGATATCAATGGAGTTCGATGAAAT
>JAUMHM010084695.1:0-12179 GCA_032362435.1 Melikaiella ostensackeni
CGGCTTCACGGTTTTTCATGCTCGACTGCTTCTGTCCCCCCCCCCCCTGAGCGGCCCTTGATTCCCTATACTCAAGGTCTTCGCTCGGACAGTCAGTGGCGTATCAGAAGTTGTTTACATCGCGACTCCCTGAGTATATTTTACTTTTGTACTTGTGCCGGTTTCAGAGACTATATATGCGGTCCTGATTATTTACTCACTCGTCGCTTTAAATCCGGTTGAAAATAAATTTTAATAGCGTCCGTTACTGTGCCGACCAGGCCCGAAGCCGCCACAGTGACGCGAGATGAGTGTCGTTCTTTATTTCTGACAATAGTCACACGTTTTGTAAATTTTAGACACTTAGCCATTTTTTGTACATGCGTGTACCAGTGAGGTACGATTAAATAACTATTAACAAATGAATTACTCTTCAAATAAGAAATTCAAGGAATTGAAGATAAATGAACTGTTTCTCAAGAATTAAAAGAATTCAGAGAAGTCAAAAGAATTCAAGAAAATTCGTAGACAGAGAATTCATAGAATTTAAAAGTATTCAAAAAATTCAGAAAATTCAAAATGATGTCAAAGAACTCAAAACAATTCAGAGAATTCAAAACAATTCAGGGAATACAGAGAGTTCAGAGAATCAAAATGTATTCAGAGAATTCAGAAAATTCGAAAGAATTAAAAAAATTCAAAAGAATTTAGAAAATTCAAAACAATTCTGAGAATACAGGAAATTCAGAAAATTCAAATGTACTAGAATGAATTCGGAGAATTTGAAAGAATTTCAAAGAATTCAGAGAATACAGAGGATTCAGAGAATTTAGATCTACATAGCACACTTTCTGAATAAACCTGTTCTTTCTTTGGGACTTGGTCTAGGTAGCCGGAAGAAAAAATCAGGTCTGTCCTAGGTTTAAACCTATACTTAGATCTAGGTTAAAACATAGGTTCATGTCTGCCTAAATTTGTTTATTCTAAAAAAAAATTGAATTAATTTTCACGTAAATTTCATGAAAAATGTAGTATTTTTAACAAAAATAGCAATAATTAAAGAATCGAGTGAAAATTGGATAATTTTATGAAATTTTGTACAAGTGGCATAAAATCATGTTAAAACGTAACAAGTGTTTTTCTTATATTGCTCAATTTTTGCTTCCTCTTATATGCGGGAAAAAGTAAATAGATTATTTATTATTCCTTGATAGCACAGCTATCAATAATTTTTTTTTAAATTCCGAAATATTAAGTAATATTTCAGACTTCAAGAACAGCGAGTCGATGCAACGGCAAGCTTGATACGTGGCGCATGTTAGCTCTCTCTTATGTTTTTGGCGATTCATTCCTCTTGCGAGAAGAACTCGCACCTAATACGGCGCACAGCGGCTCAGTCCGGAACTAGGATCCGCGAAACTGAGAGCATTAGTTTCGAGCTAAGCCGCTGTGCGGTGCCTTAGGTATGACCTCTCCTCGCAAGAGAAATGAATCGCCAAGAATATAAGAGAGCTGAAGTGTGACCACGTATTAAGCTTGCCATTGCCAGACTGGGTCGACTCCCATGGGCGCGTTTGACCACTTATAATTTTGTACTTATCCACCTCCTCACTGTAAAAAGAAGGAATTATTTCTGGGCTAGTTTTAGGTATTAAAATACGATTTAGAATAAAACGGTCTTGAGTGTTACTAAAATGAGACCACTGGTGGGATCCAAGCGTCATTTGTCTTACATTAAAAATAGCAGAATATAGTTATCCTATTCAAAAACAGTACACGCAAAAAATTATGCCGTGAAAAAAGAGATGTCTAGTTTTTACAGTGCTGTTAGATAGCTCCACTCTGGAGTCAGAAGTGGGAGTAATATTTTCTTCAAATGTTTTCGCACCCACCATTTTAATGCCTTGTGAGGTTATGTCGCACACGTTGCTGCATGTCATCATCAAGTTTATGCGTTCTGCATTTCTTCATCTAATGGAGAATTGATGAATAATTGTACACAATTATTCCAAAAAATGTTAAATGTTACATTTTTCGTGTTAAATTTGTATTATTTTGCATCAATTCGTTCATTTTCTGTAATTTTAAATTCATACAATGCAATCAAATAATATACACGTGTACGTGCACCAACCATAACTACATTTTAGTTCGCGACTCCCTTTTATATGCGATACTGTCAGTATAAGTGGTCAAACGCGCCCGCGGGAGTCGGCCCAGCCTGGCTATTACATCAACTCGCTGTTTTTGAATTCTGAAATTTTGATTAATATTTCAGATTTTATTAAAATTCTTGACGTATGGGCTATCCAGAAATAATAGATATTTTAATTATTTATTTTTTCCCAGTGCTGTCAGGTGCCAAAAAAATAAATCTTCAGCTCTCTCAGAATTTTCCTCAGAAAATCTTTGGAACAATTGAAAAAATTTCTTCAGAATTCAAAAGTCGTTTTTTAAAATAATTAATAATACTATCATGAACTATTCAAGTTTTCTCAAGTTGTAATAGCAAGTTAGGTTTAGTTAAGTTTAAGTTAAGTTTAAGTTAAGTTTAAGTTTCTCAAAGTTTTTTTTAAGTTTAAGTTAAGTTAAGTTTAAGTTAGGTTTTTAAAAGTTTTTTTTAGTTAAGTTTAGTTAAGTTTAGCAAGTTAGTTCATTAAGTTTAAAAAATACATTATTCATAGAAATTTGCATGAATGTAACGATGAGACACGCGCATCAAGCTCTCAAAACATGTACATCGTTCGCAGTTTGGTTATGCAAACACACGATTGGTCGAAAAACCTGGAAATGTCAAATACACAACAATATTCACGGAAATTTTTTAATATACTGTACATATTCTCAAATAGCAATGTTTACCAATTTTATTTTTTTAATTGTACAGTAAAAGATATTTCACCATAAAAATTATTTTTAAAACTATGTTTTTCAAGAAAAGTAACAAAGTGATGAAGTACTGAAATACATTTCTTAATTTTTACATTCTCATCTCATGTGTGGATAGTAGACTTTTCACTAAAAAATTAGCTTTTATTAATTCATTCGCACTTGAGCGAAAAAACGAGAAGAAGGGAAAGTTTCTTGAAAACAGGGGGAAAAACCATTTTCAAAAAAGGGAAAAAATGGAGATAGGGGAAAGAATGTGAAGTCTGAAATATGAAAGTGATTTTCAAATTGACAGTGTTATTATTGAAGTTCACCGTTGCAGGGCTATCTTTCGCTAAATTCACAAACTTTGTTAAAATTTATTTATTAATTTTGTTCGTAACATTGAACACTGACCGCCCCCCGCCTTCTTCCCAAATTGGTAACGTAGTTTATGGACGGCCCCTTAGCAAATGAAAATAAGCGCGCACATGCACGGTGCGAGGATTGTGGCTCGCATTAGCTAAACCGCTCGGATCCGTTGAAATGTCTTCAACCCAAAGGTGTGAACACCAACGATATTTTTCTTGATTTTGTATCAGGAATGTCTTACAAGTATTAACTGATTAAAAACAAAATCTTCGCCGCAGCCGTTCTTTGAGAAAATCCATGTTTACTTTCAAAGAATCGAAATTACCAGTTTTTCTCGGAATCGAAGCGAGATATCGAAAAAATGTTAAGAATACAAAATTGTTCCTGGGAAAAATTACAGCAAAAAAAACGCCCCTAATAACTTTTGATCTCACATCATTTTTTTGAAAAACTTGATAACGTTTTTCAAATTAAAAAGTATCTCCAGACAATTCGACTATTAATATTATCTGTTCTAATTTTTTCTCTGGTATAAAACAGTGAAAAACGAATTTTTACCTCTTAAAATCGAAAAATAAAGTTTTTCAAAAAAAAAAAAAAAAATGAAGCAAGACTGAAATTTATTTAGGGGGCATTTTTGTTGCAATCATTTCAAGGAGCAATTTTTCTCAAATTTTTTTCCGAAAAAAGTGACAATTTCAATTTTTTGAAATTAAAATGGATTTTTTCAAATACAGCTCCAGCGAAGACTATATTTTTTTATCAGAAAATAGTTGTTCGTCATTCCAGATAGAAAATCAAGAAAAATATTGTTGATGTTGACACCTTTGGGTTGAAGTCATTTCAACGGAACCATGATCGAGCTCACTCGTCTACCATTCGTATATGTGTGTGTATATTGATAATAAATCTGTGCATTTTATTTCATATTTTGAATATATTTGTTGAACGTAGATAATAAATATCGTATCGTATTATATATATATATAAAATTTTAATTCATTTAGCCAATACTTATATTCATAATTTATATAAATATTCAACGACATCATTGTAATCACAGGTTTAAATCACAGAGCTGATTCACCCCCTCCAATAATCGGTCTCACAAAGGCTAAAATGAATGACACGAAAAGCTTCCTTGAATAGCTTTCTCCTGATAAAGTTCAAAATTTTTTCAAGGATTTCTTAGCGTCAATAACAACAATTTCAGAAGTGGATGATTCTGTGTTATCTGATGAGGAATAATGTGAACTTAACATTCCTGGAAGCGGATTACAGTATAGTCTAAATTAAATGTGGAATAAACCCTGTCAAAGTATTTTATAATCAGCGCTGTAATTCAAGTCTGGGATTACAATGATCACGTTGAATATTTATATAAATTATGAATAAATTGAAATTTGATATATTTTATACCAAATAAAGTGTTATTATTCATATTTAATTATGATTTCCGCATTACCCGTCTAAACGGCCAAGTCGGGACGTCTAGACGTCCCGACTTGGCATAATACACGCTTGGAAGATCAGTCGCAGGCTTAAAGTTTAGCGTTCACAGTTTTTTACCTATTGATTTATTTAAAAAAAGCCTTTACAGAAAACGGAGGAACTTAAAAGTCAATAAAAGGATCAACTAATTGCTGGAGTGAACACAGAAATGATGCGATATGAATTACTGAAAGCCTCTGATAAAGAATTAAAAGATCTTTTGAAGCTTGCGAAGACAGTAGGAATAACAAATTCTGAAACATCAATAAACGAAGATAAAACTACGTCTAAAAATACCGAAAGGTCTGAAAGCAACTAAAGTTCATCAATAAATTTCATTCAAGCAAAATCGCAAGGATCATGGGAACGATCACCGAGAGGCAGAGGCAAGGATTGTCAACGTGGTAGAAGGGGCAGAACTAGGGCTCCTTCTGGTCAGCAGAGAAATTCGAATCAAGATTCTAACAGTTTATCATATTCATCCAGAGATAACAAGAAGTGTTTTTGCTGTGGTGGAATAAATCATCAAAAGTTTCAGTGCACATTACAGAAAAATATTGCAGTGAATGTGACCAACAGGGTCATATATACAAAATGTGCGAAATAGTAAAGTGCAAAAGAGAGGGCAATACACAATATTTTGTAAATGTAGAAAATGAGAGCGAGAATTTTGAAACGGCGGAAACCGAATCATAGCGTTTTGAAGACGATTTTTTTCATGTTCATATCGACCGAAGTCAATTCAACCAAAAAGAATTTAATTATATTGAAACAAATAAAATTGTAGCACCTCAAATAGATGTAATTAAGGTAAATGATGTTTTATCAAACATGAAAATAGATTCGGGTGCCGTATTTTCCGCAATATCGAACGAACGTTACGAGAAATTTCTCTAAAAATACCACTTAAAAAGCCAGAATTTGGACTGCGCTTATATGATAAAACACCACTGTCTGGTCTCGGTGACATAGAAGTAAAAATTGAAGGAAGCAAAATCCAAGTGCAACACATTTCATTTGTAGTAAAAAAAGGAAGTAATCTTATAATTGGGAGAAACTGGCTAATTGTTTTTCGAATATGGCCCTTAAAATTCGAGAAATCTGACAGATCAAAAATTAACGCGATTAGCGCAAATAAGGAAACGGAAGTAGAAAACATTCATCAAGGATATTCTGATGTATTCGAGCCAGGCACAGGTAAATTCACAAAAGGAGAATTAACTCTCAAATTAAACGCTGATGCCAAACCTGTTTTTCGTAAACCTAGGCATCCAGCTATAGCCTTGAGTCCAAAAATAGAAGTTGAAATAGAGAGATTAAAGAGTTTACAAATATTGTCTCCAATCGAATATGGTGAGTGGGGAACACCTGTAGTTCCTTTAATTAAAATCGATGATTCTGTTCGTTTATGCGGAGATTAGTAAGCCCCCCTAAATCCATCCTTGGAAATTGATCATTTTCCATTGCCGCGCATAGAAAGTAATCTGGACACGTTACGAGGTGCAGCTTTTTTCACTAAACTTGATATGGTTGAAGCATATCAACAAATACCACTTTCGGAAGAGTCCCAGAAGTATCTTGTTATTATCACACACATGGGATTGTTTAAATATCGTAGATTGCCCTATGGTGTTTCAACGGGACCTGGGCCATTTCAAAGAATTATGACTACTTTACCTTTGGGCATTACGGGAGTGGTGGTTTTTTTTATGACGTTTTGATTCCGGCAATGGATATGAAGCAACATTGGAAAAGGGTGCGGGAAGTACTCAAGCGTTTAAGTGAAACAGGGTTGAAAGTGAAATTTAACAAATGTATATTTTGCCAACCAGAAGTAAAATATTTGGGCTACAAAATAAATAAAAATTGAATCTCGCTTCTTGAAGAAAATATAGCTAGTGTACGAAATGCACCTTCGCCCAGAAATAAAACTCAATTGCGTAGTTTCATTGGATCAGCAACACATCTTGCGAGATTTATTGACAATTATTCTCAGAAAATGCAGCCTCTTTATGACTTTCTAATCAGATGTGTCAAGAAGGAGAAATTTGAATGGACTACACAAAACGAAAAAGAATTTGAGCAAGTGAAATTAGAATTCACGTCTGATAAAATTCTAGTCCATTTTGATCCAATGCGACCATTAGTGTTGACTTGCGGCGCTTCGCCGTATGGAATAAGTTCAATATTGGCTCATCGTTTTCCTGAAGACATAGATAAGCCAATATCTTTTGCAAGTCGCAAATTGTTGGTAGCTGAGAAAAATTATCCGCACATAGAAAAAGAGGGTTTGGCAATTGTTTTTGATGTGTGCAAATATTACGAATATGTATATGGTCACAAATTTTCATTGCAAACTGATGCAGCGGCGTTGGCCAGAATTTTTCAAACGAATGAAGCCATTCCAGCTATAGCCACTTTTAGGTTGCAGCGTTGGGCCATTTTCCTCTCACCTTTTAGGTATGAAATCAAACACATACGAGGAAATCAAAACTATGCCCATTGGCTTAGACGACTTCCTTTGCCTCACGAAAATGAAAAAGATCTTGAATCATCTGCTATTTTGGGAGATAAGGACTATACACATCTGAATGAGATTAAAGTTTTTGATTTTGCTACACTTGATTTGAAAAGCGGCCGCATGCGCGACTCGCATGGAATCGTTAGGTAGATCTTTTGTGCGGTGGCCAGAAATGGACCGGGAAATTTAAGAAGTAATTGAAAAATGTTTACCATGTTTAGAAAATAGGAGAAGTCTGCCAAAAATTGCTTTGACCCTATGGAAATGGTCAACAAATCCGTGACATCGGGTTCATGCCGATTTCTTTGGACCCATGTGTAATAAAATGATACTATAGTTATCCTTGACAGTCATTCAAAATGGCCAGAAGCATTTACTATGCCCAGTATGAGTGAAGAAAGTACAATTCCGATATTTGAGGAACTTCTTAGCAGATTTGGATATTCATCCTATTAAGTCACGGATAACTATACGACTTTTATAGGGGCAGCGTTTCAGAAATGAATGAAAGCAGGAGGAATTCGGCATAGCACAAGGTCTCCACATTTTCCTGCTACAAACAGTGCAGCGAAAAATTTTGTTGATACATTTGGAAGAAAGGTAAATAGTATGATGGAGAATGGTTTAACGCTGGAAGCTGCAATTATAAAATTCTTATTTGACTACCGGAGTACGCCTCATGCGGCTACAAACAAATCTCTAGCTATCCTAATATTTGGTCGAGAACTGAAAACTTGATTTTCACTTTTGCGTCCTCCTCCGGTAGAGAATCGAATTACCGATTACCAAAAAAGGCAAATACGGAATAGCTCAGGGGGTACAAAAATACATTTTTCTGAGGGAGATTCAGTAGTGGCACGAGCGTCTCGAAAGAAAGAGCCTAGCTGGACAACGGGAATTATAACAAGAGAAATTTTACCGAGAGTTACATTCAAAGTTGAAGCAGATGGTTTGATTTGGAAACGTCACGCGAATCAATTATTAAGGTGTAGTGCGGATGTCAACACTAAGAAAGTTGATATGAAAGAAAATCCAATTGTCGGAGCTGGTAATATGTGTACATAATGTGTATACTTCTCATGGTAAAGTGAGAGAGGTTAAGTGCAGCTGTGCAGTGGGTGCATTACATCGCTAGTGCTTTGAAGTTTTGTATTTTGTTTTTACCATAGTTTTGTGCTGTGTTTCACATTAAAAATTCGCAATAAAAAAACTATAGGAAATAAAAGGCGCCTGCAAAAGCAGGGACGATTGCGGGGCAAAAAGTTCCGCTTATTTAAAAAGTTGGACAGGAATGCGATAAGAGCGAGGTTATGATGCCTGGTGCACACTCTGAAGACAATTTAGAAGGTAAATAATGCATTGATAATGTAGTATTGAATATAATTCAATAATAAAATAATATAATGAAGATATTCACCTATCATATAATACAAAAAAGGTCAAATAGGTGAACGTACAAAAAGCATAGTACAAGTAAATCAAAATGAATCAATTGTAATTAAGCAATTTACATTTTCTTATTACACTTCTTAAGTATATTATTTTTTATTTAACACTCTCTACAGAATATCTCATTAGGTTAACTGTTTGAGAAAGTTCAGACGAAAAAATAAACTGCGATGAAAATGAGGTTATGATGATGATGAATCTTCGACCAAAGAAATAAATTTTTCACAAAGTAGTTCAAGTTTCAACCAAGTAGTTGAGTTTTCAAGCAAAAAATATGAACTCTCAACGAAAAACGTGATAGTAAAACGTAATGATTTTATTTTTGAATTTATTCGAAAATTTTCTTTACTACTATGCAATTTATAACTCTGCCTTTTTTTTAAAATAGGACGATGCTTTGTATTATATGAACTGCCCTTTTTTCAAAGTGGCCATCTAAAACATTTTGGAGGTGGGCCTTCACGTTTATAGTCACGCCACTGATTGATACGTGTACAATTAGGGGGTATTATCTTTACACGTTAACAGTTGAGAGTATACCATCTTTACACGCTGACGTTTAAGCTAAAAATCAAATATTAGAATTTGAGACGTGCACAGTTAAGCGTGCACCATCTTTGTACGCAATTGATACTAGAAAATGGCACGTGCACAGCTGTCCGCACCCATCACGATTCTGCTAAAAAATCATTCATTCTGAAGTCTTCACTAAATTGTGGTTTTTTTAGTGCACTTCATAGTGAATTTTATTCATTTTTAAACTTTTCAATTCAAGGTTCTTCATTTGAAAATGGGTTAAATGTGTTTAAGATAGTTCCAAAATGTGATCTTTATGGATATATTTGAATCGCTTGTATGTAGAATATACGAGTTTTATTTGATATTACCACGACAAATTCTGAAATGCAGTGCGAAATGCAGAAAGTTTCAATCGTTTTTCAATTTTCGGGGCTTTTTAAAGAATTCCTATAAAGTTTCGTCTTCAGTCAGTTTGATACCAGTTTGAATATTCAAAGATTTTTCATTGACTACCTGAAAAATATCGCGATAAGTTTAGAGTTTGGATATAAACTCATTCTGCAATGGAAAATTCCATTTCAAAGTTACTAACCAATAGAGCATCGAACGCATTTTAAAATGTTCTCATTGCAGATTTGTTGTCTCCACATTTTGATTTCTGAGATGAAATTTTCCCCTGAACAGTCCAATATTTCATCATAAAATTTATACAGGCCTGTGCATTTTTTTTCATAAAATTCTTGCTTGAGAAATAATTGTCCAGAACTTTGAAAAATTGATTCGTGTTTTTCGAACCGACTTCGGAGATGAGAAATGTAAGTATCGAGAAATGGGATTCAAAATGCGATTTTATAATAATCTTCAACTTTTTGCGTGTGAAATTTGCAACGACTTTTTTTTGCTGACTGCAAGAACGCTGTAATTTCATTTCGATCTCGTATTGAGAACATATTTCAGCAACATGTTCATAAATTATATGAAAACATGATTCCGCGTTTTCACGCTTTTCCTTAAAATCATTCAAAGCATCATCTGCTAATTTTGTGGCTTCTCCTGGATCTTGATTCTTCGACTGCGATTTCCGACTCAGAGGCAACGCGATGGAATTAATCGATACCATTATATGACAGGACATTTGAAATTCGATTGTTGAAATCGCAGTCAAAAGTTGAGAAGCCTCTTGTGAAGTATCGCGATCCTTCCACGTTTTGATTTCTTCCGAAGCCTCAACAACCGGCTGGAGTTCGACATAAGTTGAAACTGCTTCATGAGACTGAGCCCATCTTTGGGACAGATAGACTTCAATTTTTTTTCTTGCTCACTTTTATTTATCTTTTTGTAAATTTCTCTTCAGGATGTTTTGCCTCTTGGGCCAGTGAAAAAAGCTTGAATTGTTTCGATAGTTCCATACGCGTTCTTTATTCCTGGTACTTCGCAAGCTGCATTGATGGCCAAACTAAAGCTGTGTGCCGTATAGTGAACGTATATTTTCAGAGGAAAGTATGACCTCAGATAAGTATGTACTGCATTCATTTTGCCACTCATCGCTGGTGATCCGTCGCAGGGCCGGCGGAACAGATCTTGTTTGTCTCTTTCGTTCATTAGGAGGTGTGAATGTAGACAAATAAGAGTAAGCGAGACACTTACATGTGGAAAACCGTCACTTGTTTTCCACATGTGAGTGCCTCGCTCGCTCTAATTTGTTTATATTCACACCTGTTAATGAATGAAAGAGACAGACAAGGTCTGTTCCGCCGCCCCAGTTAACAGAAAATCTTCTACCTCAAAGTACCTTAAAGTGATTTTTTAAAAATATATAGCCCAATAATTTCTTGAATAATTATTTGTTTAATTTCGCTCAATTTCATTTGAGGTTTGTCCTACGTTTCGAACACTAGCTTCATGCTCGGAAAAATTGGACGTGTACTTCATCCACAAACATGCTCATTTTTCGTTACATTACTTTGGTCTCCTCATGTCTATTCTCCATGCCTCTTTGTCGGATTTTTTGGGTGGAGAGATTTATTCCTAGATGAGAACGCCCCTTCAGAGAAAATTTGTAATTCAGTTGTCGTCTGCTACTATCCCTTCTAGGAAAAAAATGATTGGATCCGATTAGGAACGATCGGAAAAAAATTTCAATCGTTCCCAATTGTGTTTCTTAATCGGTTCGCTCACCGATTCAGAACAATTAAGGCCGACTATCGTCTATCGTTCTCAATTGGTACTCGAGTTGAAGCAAGTGTGCCATTATGTTGGTGGTTTTCCTCAATTCTCGACGTTTTGAGACCCCCTGACAAGGGGAACCTATACTAAATAACTTGCTAAATAACTTTCGTGCCTTGCAGGAGGCTTTCACTCTACTTCGGTATTGCACTCAAGAAAACACGCACGGACAGTTCATATTCAATATATACTGCGTCTTATTGAAATTTCACTGAATATTCCAAAGAGTGTATATTAGGCACACGACACGACTACATCAGACGCGTAGCAATGAACTAATGAAATATACAAACTGCACGCATTTTTAGTCGGTTTTTAAGGTTAGGCATCTGATCGGCGTCACTGTGCGCCTACCCGATTGAGAACGATTAAAAAGTTTATCCCGATTGACAATGATTAAAAGCGATTAAAAAATTTTGATCCGATTAATACCGATTCAAAACGATCCAAATGTCAATTGGTCCCAGTCGGGTCTTATAATTTTTTCCTATAAGGGATATGATTCGCAATTCCTCATTATTCTGTACGTAGCGCTCTCATCTGGGAATAAATCGTACGGGGATCGCGGTTGTGGGCTGTTTTCCATTATATTATTACCGCCATAGGCGTGCGGTCTCCTTATAGTAACTTCGTGTATAATGTTTATTTAAATATATGAAATTGTATTGAAAGTATTAAAACTGTGTTACCTTTTACGCTTCCTTGTTCGAAAATAATTAAAAATTGTTAGCCTTCTTTTTCGAAAGTTGCTACT
>JAUMHM010084696.1:0-30808 GCA_032362435.1 Melikaiella ostensackeni
TATTTCAAATACTCCCAGTCTCCACCAAAGTCGTGAGTTTGATAATATTTAAAATTGCCGTATCCGAGTTCTGTGCATATTTGCGAAAAGATTTAGTATACGATAAAACAATTTACCTCTAAGAAATTTCATATTATTCGATGTACGAGGTTTCAAAACTGAATAAATTTTATGAGCTTGCTTAGAACAAAATTCCCAATCTTGACCAAAGTCGTGATGATGATACTTTTTAAAATTGTCGTATCCGGGTTCCGTCCATATTTGCGATAAAATCTAGAATATACTAAAACTGTTTACCTCTAAAAAATGTATTTGTTCTGAAAAAAGCTTTATGATCTCTCATGGAATCATCGGAAAGTTTCAGTAATCTTTTGTATTATTTTTACATTAATCGTTGTACGCGGCTTCAAAAATATGAAAAATGTATAAACTGTTGATAACCAAGTTCCCAATACCTAGCATAGTCGTGAGTCTAATTTTCTAAATTGCTGCGTTGGAGTTCTGTGCATATTTGCGATGAACTTTAGTGTACAATAAAACTTTTCATCTCTAAAAAAATATTTGCTCACTCAGAAATGTTTCTTGAACGTTTCCAGAGTTATTCTGAAGTCATAGTCATCCTTTTATTATCTTTGCATTATCCGATCTATGTATAGGGTTTCAAAAATATAAAAAAACTCATAAACTTGTTTTTTAAAATTCCCAGTTTCTATCACAGTCGTACGTTTTTTATCTTTTAAATTGCTGTGTGTAAGTTCTTTGTATATTTATGATCAAGTTTATTAGATCGTAAAACTATTTACTTCTAAAAAATGTACGTTTTCTGAAAAATGTACCGAACCCTCTTCTTGTGTTGTTGAATAGTTTCAGTTATCTTTGATAATTTTCACATTATTTAATATACTAGGTTTCAATAATATTGAAAATTCATATACATGTCTTCAAAATTGCTGGAACGGATTTCTGTCCGTTTTTGCTGTAGAATTAAGTATTTAACAAAACTATTTACCTCTAAAGAATATATTTGTTTTGAGAAACGCTTTATGATCTCTTCCGGAATTATTGAAGAGTTTCAGTAATTTTTGTATTATTTTTACATTATTCGTTATACGCGGTTTCGAAAATGGAAAAAATTTATAAGCAGTCGTCCATATACGTAGAATTTTGATGCCCTCCCCCCCTTCGTCTTCTCTGCCCATGTAAATTCATTTCATATTTCATGAAAATGTGGGTATGCTTAGGATTTAAAAGCTAGGAAGCCAAAAGAAGCAGTGAATTGGCTGAAAAGTCGTTTTCTTTTAAACGTAAAGTTAATGATATAAAGAAAAAAGTACAGAAAAAATTTCGTGAAAATATTATACATTTTTCATGTTTTTCTGAAAAGCAGGGGCGAACTGGCCGTGGAACAGAATCGGTGTAATCACCGATGGGCTGGAAGACATCGAGGGTTGCTAGCAGCGGCCCTTAAAATAATAATATATGTTGAAATAATATTTCAAAAAACAAGCTTTTATTACATGTATGGAGAAAAATAAAAATACTTCACTCGGATACTGAGGCAAGGAATAATAATAATAATAAAACGCCATAATGCATATGGCTGAAACCGATCAGATAATTTGATTGAATAAAAAAATGTCTCTCAATGATGATATATACCTAGACGGCACAGGATAGTATTACGGAATTTTTTGTGACAAGAGCGAGATGGAAATGGCTTAGGTGTACAGAAAATCAGACAATACTAGATGGGATGAACTTAATAATACAAGTAATTCTGGAAAGGTTGTTTGCAACAATAATAATTATTATTTGACTAACAATGAAAGCGCGCGGCAGAAATATTATAATACATTTCTGATATGAATGTGATGTTCAATATTCACGCCCTATGCTTCCATTATTAGTCACATTTATATTAATATTATTGCTTTCATCACGGAAAATTCCCTAATAC
The DNA here is from genome assembly GCA_032362435.1 of Melikaiella ostensackeni. Lineage (NCBI taxonomy): Eukaryota > Metazoa > Arthropoda > Insecta > Hymenoptera > Cynipidae > Melikaiella > Melikaiella ostensackeni. The sequence continues at coordinate 1,958 of JAUMHM010084696.1, forward strand.
TATCCTGTGACATCCCGGTATATATCATCATTGAGACACATTTTTTTATTCAATCAAGTTGTCTCAACTGTTTCAGCCACGTGCATTTTAGGGTTTTATTATATAAATTTTCAAATTGTTATTGCATTAAAATATTTTGTAGTGGAAAATATACTGTTGACTCGACTATATGATGCTTCGAATTTCTCTCCTTGAACAATTTGTAACTATATTTCAAAAAAATTGTCAGCTTGAGTCTCGAATCAACTTTGTGAGACTTTTATAGATACAAATCAGGTCTCACACCTCAAATTTAATAATGTGAACTTAATCTTTTGGAATGTACCTGAGAATCTATAGTAAATTTTATAATCTCAATTAACCTTTAATTATGTCTTAAAAATTGATCTTGTTATCAATGAAAATTGAAAAATCAAAATTGATCACTTTGCCAGATAGACATTATGTTTCATCACAACATCGCCCTCACCCCCGAAATTTGGAAAAGGTGTCAAGTGTGACCGAACTCTTGAATTCTCAATAATATCAAAGAATTTATGATGAATTTCCAAAAATTCAAGGTTAATGAAATAACTAAAAAAGTCAAATCAAAATATGTTATTCGGGTGAAGGGCGAAGCGTTCGGCGGTGGGGGTGATTAAAAATTGAACTCTATTCTCCAAGACCTTTTCAATGATACGCAAATTATTGTTGTTTTATAACAGTATCAAAAACTGTAAGTATCGGTTTTTCCAAGAGAAGGGGGAAGATCTGCCACTCTAATTTGATAGAATTTCATATCGTCATAGGGAATATGTATATCTGCGAAGTCTTATGCCAATTGGATGTGTGGAAATGTGTCAAAATTGGATGCAAGATTTGACCCTCACATACTCACATAGCATGACAAAAAAAGCTTGTGAAAAATAACTAAACCCCCTTGAAGTCTTTGAAATCCTTTTAAAATCTCTAAAATCTTATGAAATTCCTTGATATTTCTGGGAATATTATATAATCACTTCAGATCTTTGCATGAAATTTGATGATACACTCGAATTCCAATATAAGGACAGTTTCGGGAGTACGAAAGTCAGTTTCTGCGCACTGCGCCTTTGTCTATATGCTGCTGGTGTTTCACGCTTTGTTGAACATCTTCTCTCGCCCCGCGAGCTGAGAAACTGCGTGGGCCAGCAGTGGGCCAGCAGTTCTAAGGAGGCGTAAGCTGGATGGGCTTATATGAGAGTTCGAGTGTATTTCCTGAAATTTCTTTAAATACCTAAAAATCACTCAAATCTTTGGAAGTTTCTTGACATTTTTGAAATCTCTTAAAAATTCATTGAGATCTTTCAAAATATCCCAAAATATTAAAAATTATTTCAAATACTTTGAAATCCTTCGAAATCCCTTGAATATCTTGAATGCATTGAGAAATCCTTGCAATATTTTACAATATCCTAAAATCTTAAAAATCTTTCGAAATCCCTTGAATATCTTGAATTCTACTGAAAACTCCTTGGAATCTTTTAGGATACCCTAAAATCTTGCAGGTCCTATTAAATGCTCTCAAATCTTCCGAATTTATAGTAAATTCTTCAAGACTGTATGAAACATAATTAATACCTTGTTATACGTACCTTAAGCGCGGTTGAGGAAATCAACCGAAAATAACAAAGTGAAATATTCTCGCTGAGGTTGATTCCCTCTTCTATTAGACAGTCAATTCTGCCGATAGATATAAGTACACAGAATCCGTCAACATAAAATCCATCGAGCATTGCAGCTTCGAGGACTAGAACTATTTGCTGTCATTGTCACTCCCCCGCGTTGCTCTCCCTCTCACTCCAGCAGTCGCGATGCTTACCTCCCTTTTTCTCCCCGCCTCTCTCTCTCTCTCTCTCTCTCTCTGACCCGGGAAAGCACAGAAAGTGGTGAGAAAGTACGAAAGACGCAAGGAGAGAGAGGATTCGGTACTCCCTATCGCACCCACGCTCCGAGATCCTTTTTTCGACCCTAACGAAACGAGGCAGAAAAAGAAAAAGAAAAACTCGGACAAGAGTGACAAGGAAGGCATGACGTCCAGCCCTTGCAGGCGCAATGTAATACGGGGCCTCTTCTCCTTCAACGCTACTTCTTCCTCTAAAAAGGGCCTGCGATAGCGAGTGAGTGAGTATCTTTTTAACTATGAAGACGACCATAGTCTGTGAATCCTCTAGTGCGAGAATCAAGTTTGTGAAGCTACACCCAGTTCTGTCTCTTTATTCCCCAAGGACGACGCTTCAAGGGAGTCCACGGTAAGCACTACGCTTTCTGTAACTTTTTCCTCTTCACGCTGTTGGATTATTGCCGTGGCTTCCCCTTCCCTCGCTGCTGAATTGATACCGCGGTTTCCTCTCCCACGCTGCTGGATTAATATCGCGGCTTGCCCTTCCCTCACTGCTGAATTAATACGACGGCTCTCCCTTCCCTCGTTGCTGAATTAATACCGCGGCTTCCTCTCCCACGCTGCTGGATTAATATCGCGGCTTCCCCTTCCCTCAGTGCTGAATTAAGACCTCAGCTTTCGCTTCCTTCGCTGCTGAATTGATACCGCGGTTTCCTCTCCCACGCTGCTGGATTAATATCGCGGCTTCCCCTTCCCTCACTGCTGAATTAATACGACGGCTCTCCCTTCCCTCGCTGCTGAATTAATACCGCGGCTTCCTCTTCCACGCTGCTGGATTAATATCACGGCTTCCCCTTACCTCACTGCTGAATTATTACCACGGCTTTCCCTTCCCTCGCTGCTGAATTGATACCGTGGCTTTCTCTCTCACGCTGCTGGATTAATATCGCGGCTTTCCCTTCCCTCACTGCTGAATTAATACGACGGCTCTCCCTTCCCTCTTTGCTGAATTAATACCGCGGCTTCCTCTTCCACGCTGCTGAATTAATATCGTGGCTTCCCCTTCCCTCACTGCTGAAATGATACGACGGCTCTCCCTTCCCTCGTTGCTGAATTAATACCGCGGCTTCCTCTCCCACGCTGCTGGATTGATCCCGCGGCTTCCTATCCCACGCTGCTGAACTAACTCCCCACCCCTTTCGCCCATCACGCCATCTTGAACCCAGCGCTAACCACATCGGTCTCCATGCGCCTTTCTCTCTCATTCCTATGATACCACCCCTTCCTCCTCACGAGCGTACGCGCTGATTGTGCTCTCTATCCTCCGACTCCGTCGAAAAGTAGCACCACCCCACAAACCTGTAAATAAGGTCCTATGCACCCTTATAGCCCCTAATTATCATCAGAATCATTAAAATGCTTGGAAGGTTCTTAACCTTTTTCAAAACTCTTAAAAATTATTTGGAATCTTTTAAAATACCCTAAAACTCTTAAAAGCTTTCGAAGTACCTTGAAATCCATTTAAATTTTTTGAATCTATGTGAAACTCTTTGGGATATCTTCAAATGTATGAAAATCTTTGAAATCCTTTGATATTCTTTGTACTCCCTTGAAATCCCTTCAACTTCTTAAAATATATTGAAAACTCCTTGGAATCTTTTAAAATATCCTGAAATCTTTTTAATCCCTTGAAATTCTTTGAAAATACCTCCAAATTCTTGAAGTCTATTGAAAACTCCTAGGAATCTTTTAAAATATCCTAAAATCTTATAAGTTCTATCAAATCCTTCCGAATCTTCTGAATCTTGTATGAAATATTTTCAATATATAAAAATCATTAAAATGCTTGGAATTTTCTTGACGTTTTGTCAATCTCTTGAAAATTCCTTGGAATCTTTTAAAATATCCTTAGATCTTCAAAATCTTTCGAAATACCTTGAAATCCTTACAAACTCTTAACATTCATTGAAAACTTTCTGAAATCTTCCAAAATATCTGAAATACCTTCTTGAGTGCCTCTAAATCTCTCAAAATTATTGAACTCCTCAGAAATGTCAAACAATCGCTTGAAATCCCTCAAAAATCCTTTGAAATATTTGGAAATCCTCTGAAATGCCTTGGAGTCTTTTAAAATATCCTAAAACCATTTAAATTTCATGAAATCCTTCGAAAACTTTCGAAAATTGAGAAAACTCGGCATTCTTGTGAAATTCCTTGCAATTTATAGCATTATTATGAAATGTTTAGAAATTTTCAACATCTATTGAAATCCCTTAAGAATCACTTGAAATATTAAAAAAAATTTCCTAAGATCTTTCAAATTCTCGGAATTCCATTGCAATCATGGAAAATTCTCTAAAACTATTTATGTTCTATGAAATCCTTCGAAATCTCTAGAAAAATTTAGGAAATTCTTCGCAATCCCAAAAAATTTGTGTAAATCCTTCAAGAAACCTTGATTTCAAAGTCTCAAGACTTAAAAATTTACTATATAAAAATTCCTTTAAATATTTGGAAATTTTGAACATTCTTTAAAATAATCTTTGGAAATCCTATGAATTCCCTTGACAACTGTTGAAATTCTTTGAACTGCTTGTAAATCCCTAGAAATTTGTTGAAAATTTCTCCAAACTTCCGGAAATCTCCTATTTTTTTTTAAACATTTTGAACTCTTTCAAAAAAATTGCGTAGGACCGCTCCGGGGCCGGTCTGCAAGACTTTTACCGGGCCGGCTGGTGAGTCTCAGTCCACTTCAGCGGAAAAGAAGTTCGCATATTCAGACGAACTCGTCTCCACGTAAATCTTTTGGCCGGCCTCCCCTATTCTCCCTTGTGGACAATCATGGACTTTTACCTGCCCTCACCCCCCGCGAATCTGTCTACGTAGTATATGGGGGGTCCCTAATCTGTTATCAAACAAATTCTCAAGATCTACCAAGGGCGGGAGTTTGATCTTTTTAAATTACTGTGTTGGAATTCTGTGCACATTTGCGATCAAATTTATTATACAATAAAACTGTTTGAATCTAGAAAATATTTGGTTACTCAGAATAGTTTCTTGAACGTTTCTAGAGTTATTATGAAGTTTCAGTAACCCTTTTATTATCTTTGCATTATTCGACACATCTATAATGTTTCAAGAATGAAAAAAAAATTATAAACATGTTTTTTTTCAAATTCCCAATCTCTACCAAAGTTGCATGTTTGTTCACTTTTCAAATTTTAAAGCTTTTCAAAATTCATGAGATGAAACGGTTCAGAATACCCACATTTCATAAATTCAAAGAATAATCGATAACTGCGTGCGCAACTATCTAAGAAGGGGGGATGAACTGGCCCGCGGCAACGAGACCGCATTCGATACGAGAGAGCTTTCATGATATCAGTTTTCGCTTAGTATTCTCGACGACGAGGTGGGGCTCGCTCTCTCTTCTGAGACTTTCTTTCTTTAACCCTCCAAGCGAAGAAAATTCAATGCAATTGGTGAATCTGTTTGACGGAAGGTGAAGTTGTTTTGGATTTTCAACCAGTTTTCAGTCGGGAGCTCATCCAAATAAATTTCATTCTCACAAAACACAATCCAGTTTAAAATTGAGTAATTGACCGATTCAAGGATATAAATTTATTGGTTATAGAATTCAATTAATTCCTAGAATAAATTCTCCAATTTATACAACTTGAGTCTAAAAATGTCAAAATAAAGATTAAATTGAATAAAATTATTCGCTGGCCGAAAGAAGGGCCGATGATGATGATTTGCACAAAATTTAGTCACCCTTATAAGAATCAAATTAATAAAGAATCTTGGTTATTCCAAATAGGGAAAAAGAACAAGAAAAATGGGACAAAAAAGACAGACCTGCGAATAATAAAATATACGCTTCAGAAAATGATGCAAATTAAATTCTGAAGAACGGTACAAACCAAAGAGGAGAATAAAACTGAAATATTGAATATGAAAGAAATCGATATTAATTGTTTAATATGTAAGACAATTCTTCTTTTCGCTTCTGTGAGCTCCTTACCCGCAATGATAACTGAGTAAAAATATATGATTTTTGCAAATGAAAACAAATGATTTAGTTGAAAAAATAGATACTGGATCAATGAACAGCTTCATATCTGAAGAATTCATTGTAGAAAATTACTTTAAAATTTACGGACTTAAAATCAGAAAAAGCAGAATCGCTTTCGGTATAAATCAAGGACCGTTTATATTTGATAAAGTTTTATTTATAGTAGTTGTTGCTAATAAAACTTTTCGTTCCAGGTTCATCGTTCTACCAGGATTGGTGCCGACGTGCATACTCGGGACCAATTTTCTGGCTAGAACACATTAAATCGGTCGAAAAGTCTAATTTCTGTATACCAATTCTATAAATAAGACAAACGATAAAACTTGGTTTAGAAAATAGTTATTAGCTCTTGACCAAAGCTGGAAACCGTCCTTGTGAATTCAGATCTAAGGTCTTAAAAACACTTGTTAAAATCAAGAAGTTATGCTCATATAGAATGAAAAAAGCTTACATATAGAATAATGTAACGACTGGTACCCCTGATGGGACACAGAAGTTATTATTATTTATATTTATTATTATTTATTTATATTATGTCATTATTAGTTTTTTCAATTTTTTAAATATAAATGCGATTCAAATCTTCTCCTTGTCACTTATTCCAATGAATCAACATCAGAAGTGAGTGCCAGAGGCATTTTCAAAATTATATACACACTGTAGCTCGTTTAAAAGAAGAAGAGAGGGTGTTGCATCAGCCTGCGACATCAATGTAGTCAGTGCAAATCGTCTTTTTCGATGGTATCAAGAATGTGAACAATAAAGGTTTTTATCATCTTAAATTTCATGTATCCTATCATTACTCAACCCATTTCACGTAAATAAGCCAAATATCTTGATTAAAAAATTATAATCCTCTCAAAATTGAATTTTTTCTATGGTGGGTGCCCCGGAACCCTGGGTGTGTCCACCAAGAAGGTATACTTTGAAGTCGATTATTTTTACAAAAAAAATCTTAAGTGACTAATATGCACGATTCGCTCACGATTGAACCAAATGAAGATGATCTGGAGGCCCGAAGCGGAATTTTAATTTTTATTCCAGCTACAAGTAAAATAGTACCGTAATGGATACACGGGTACCCGGGTGTGCACACAAGGGTTAATATTTGGTCAATGTCCACATTGTTCAAAATATCCTGGTGAATATGCGATGTCGCAATTTTGTTTAGATACTTTTGGCCCATTGTTGACCTCAAATATGTCTTTAGACGCCTCAAAGTAGAGAATGAGCGTTCGTTTGTACAAGAACTACTCGGAATAGTTAACAGAAGTTGAATGAGTTTTTTGTACTCTGAAACTAGATTTTCTGTCTCAGGATTACCTTTTAAGAATGTTACTATATCCTCCAGACATTTTACTTCGATTTTTCTCTGTAAAATTATGTCCAGAATATTTCGCGATGCAATCTGAGCCTTAGTTTATCGAAATCCTTATCTCCAATGAATTCGAGTATTTGATCAACGCAAGAACCTTCTTTACCAATTACAAAATTCTCGAAAGAATACAAAAGATTCATTGCTTCAGATTTAGATCGACTTTCCACTGCACTTGTAACATGGCCATAAATTTCTCAAAATAGTTTTCTGTACTAACTTTCAGGCTTTGATTAAACATGTACAGTACCGCTTGTTTCGAACTCTGGAGGAGCTTTCCGCTGCCGAGGTAGTTTAGGCTAGTCCAGATTCAGATTTTTTACATCCCTTATTGCGTTAGCCCACACCTTTTCGAATTTAACTTCCCGTTTTCCAATGAGACTATTTTGAATTGCTTATACCTTCTTTTGAGATTCATTTATACTAAGATCAGATTTTGCAATTCGGTGTTCAATACTTCGATTCTGAAGAAGATTTCAATCATGATGCTAAGTAAAAAATAGAAGAAGGTTTGGAGATGTTTTAGGAATCCTGCAGCCTTGGCCGATGTACTGCTGTCTACTGTACGATCTCTACTTATTTCTTCGAAATAAATCATGACAGCTTCGTAATTTCCTTTGTTGTGGATTGTCACTAGGAACTTTACTCTCGAACACCATGTTGTTGGACAAAACTGAGATAATTGAGGACTTTCTGAGGACTGCAGACCGCGGAACCAAGCTACTGTCTTTGGCGAGTCACGAAAGAAGTTGATCATTTCCTTAACGATACCGATGGAATTTCGTGAACAATTGACATCTTCCATTCCATCTTGAACCACAAGGTTCAGATTATGTGGATTGCAGTGCACGAAGAGAGTTCTAGGTTCCACTTCTTCGAGCTTGTAGGCCAGTCAAACTACCACCCACATTCGCAACTCTGTCATAGCATTGGCCTCTTAAGTTTTGGAAACCTAAGCCACATCGAAGGAGTAAGTCATCCACAATTTTAAACAGAGTTTCTGCTCAAATTTTTCTTGTTTCGTAAAAACCCATAAAAATCTCTTTGATGGATAAATCATCTTCAACAATTCTAAAGCAAATGGAGACTTACTCTAGTCTAAAAATATCTGGTTTCATCAAGAGTTATGAGAAAGTAGTGGGCCAGCTTAACTTGTTCCAAATGGTATCGTTCTACTTTATTGGCGAGCATGTTAATAATTTCGTTAACGACGTCGTGATGCAGCCAAAAATTTCGCGTTCGGTTAAGCCAGCTTTCAAGTTCTGGAACTTCTTCTGATCTCATCTTTAGTGCCTCCGTTAGATTTGAGCGTTCGTCGTTAATGGGTCCTCTTAAAGCTAGTCCTTGTTTGACTGAAAATATTATCGTTGTAAATATCTTTTTCAAAGCTATTCGCGTTGCTTCTATTTCTTTTTGTTTTACTGTGGAAAGGAGCTGGACGACGCTGTTTTCTTTCAAATTGGCTTTGATGCTTATGGAAAATCGATGCTCATAACTGCTAGCATGTGTTCGAAAAGTTTTCGAAGCGTTTTTCCATTTGTTGAAGCCGTTTTCAACGAAAGCTCTACGTGAATTGACCACAGCTGGGTTCGACTGGATTCGATATATCACTGAGTTGAATCAACTGTTTCTTCACAGCTTCGCGGCAAATGTAGCAAACAGGTTTATGATGTGGATTCAATAGCAACCACGGAAATATCTTTTTCAATCGATTAAAGTTTCTAGGAACATCACCAACTGCCAAAAAATATCATTTTGATTTGTGAACAATTTATCATTATCAAGAAACAAAAAATGAGGCTTACGTAAGCAAACTGTTGAATATTCCTATACTTTTCATTTTTTGTGCAGTTTCCAGGATATTTGCGAAAATATAAAAAGAATATGATTCTTCAGAAAAAATCGAAAAATATCAGGAAATTATAGGAGTATCTCAAAAGAGTTTTATAGAAGAACAATTAAACTCTGGTGAAATGTAAAATCATAAATGAAGAATCAATTGATGTTTATAAATAAACATCAGTTTCTGTTTAAGAAAATTAAATTTGTTGTGGAATCAACTCCAACCGGAATTATGAATGAAGTAATCATTTTTATCATATATAAATTAGAGAACTATCATCTCATATAAGGTGAATGTCCCCAATTGCGTCCACGTAAGGATTGGATCTGATTTGAGAGCAAAAAATCAAATCTTTATCAACTTCGATTTCATTTAACTCGTGACGGATGCAAGTAAAGGTATTATTGCATGATTGAAAACTCTTGTTTTGTTGAAATAGCAAAATATTTCACCAGAAATTCAAAAATCATAAGAAGATGTCATTGTAGGTATTTGAGTCCGCTTCATTTGTTATTGTAAATAACTGATTTTCTATGGAATAATAGATGCTTCGGCTGCTAGTACATAGAGACAGAATCACTATGAACCTAATGGCGATCGCTCTTTGAAGTTCATTATGCTTGAATTATTGCGAAAACACTTTCAATAATTAATAGGTTACAGCACAATGAAAAAATATACACTCCTGAAAAATGATCTTTTCTGCATTAAAATCAACAATTTGCTCCATTGAATGACTATAATTCAAATAAACACTTTCTTTGAATGAATAATTGTATGGATTTATTTATTTTACTAATAATTTATTCGGTAAGGACGCAAATAGGGACATGAACGCAAACTGGGATATTTACTGGAATCAACATTCAACAATTACGAATCATAAAGAATGTGTATAATTAGAAAAAACATTAAACTCAGGGTTTTCTGTATCACAGTCACTTTCCTCTTTGTTTTCGGTAGTCTTTACGTCTGTATTCTTATTCGCTACAATAGAGTTATATCACTGCGACATAAACAGAACGAATTAACTTTCTGAAGAGGCATAATATACCAACAAAACCGAAAGTGAATCCTGTCACAGAAACATGACAAGAGGTCAAATTTATACATCGAATTAAATACGAATAAAGCGTATCAATGCGAATTCATAATTTAATTGAAAGCGAAGCTTCTGAGAATTTAATACTGGGCTTCAAAGATAAAGAAATTAAGAAACCTTTTTAATTTGATAAATAGAATCTTTTTTGAAAATGGCCGATAAGGAAACGGTTGAAAATAATCCTCAAAAGAAAGGTAAAAAAATCAAATTGTCAAAATGATTTTGAAAAACAACGAAGAAATAGTGCTTGACGAATTAACTGATGAATCGGATTTTGAAGATTCACATCTCAGTAGCGATCAGGGTTCCAACCAAAATCGAATCAAAAATCCTGGTGAATCAAAAGTCAATATCGCTAACAGTACGACGGATCTTTCACGAGATGTAAATGGCCCGGACGCCAAGGATAAGAATACCTGTATGTCGCCTGCGCGAGTTAACTCTTTGAGCACTGAACTCTACTCTGATGAGGAAGAATCAGATGATATATGTCGTGGCGAATATAAAGAAATTACAAACCGACGTTAACAAGACATTTATCAATCAAAATAGGATCATTGCTTCCTCCCGGAAAAATAGTGCGGAAAGTTATAAAACCCATGCGGTTGAATAAAAGTCAATTCATTAATAAAAGCCACCGGGGACATACATGTAGGTCCAGCCGATTTAGTCGTTACGAACATGCAAAATAGGAGACGATTACAAGATATCGAGAAACACCAATGAACATTACAAACGCGTGTAGATAGAAACATAGTAACAACAAGTGTGAAATTCCGTGGATGAAAAATTATCCACTTCCTAAGTTTTCCGATACAAGACGTGAGCGTCCTATAATGTTCTTGAATGACTTCAAGCAAGATATAAGAGCAGCCGATGTTAAAAAAAATCAATTGCATTTTTTAATCCAGTCCTGTTGAGAAAGCATGGTCAGAGAATGATGGAATATGGCCTGAGAGAATATGTGTAATGATCTAATACCTTTTCGACAAAAATTCATCAAGAAATTTTGAAACGACGATATAAGATTAAAAATCGGAGAAGATCTACAATACGATTATTATATACTCGCGAAACTTTCAAGATCAGAATATGCGATGCAATAGGTTCGATTCCACCACCTTCTGACAGCGAAATAATAAAATGTTAATCTAGACACTTTACTGAGGAAGTTAGTGTCGCATTCATCATCAGAAACATAAAAACTCGCAGAAAATGCAGTGAGTTCTTAGAATCATTGGTCCAAGCAGGACTTTTGAACTGTCGCAAACAGTATTCACCACGTGATAATTTCGGATATGATCAGCAAAAATCAAATTTAGAAAATCATGGACCTACCCAAGCAAATAATCAGTCAGATAGAAATTATAGCCACGGTTATAATGACCAAAGTCGTTGCGATAATCGAAATCAGGGCCATTATGATCGGCATTCAAATTATGATGGGTTCGCTAATCGACCTCGAAATTATGAACATAAACATGGTCAGTAGTCTAATGGTCCTAACTACTCAAACGCGAGCAATTCTCATAATAATAATAATTAGAAACGTTTGAGTGGTACCGTAGAAAATGGAATTTATAAGCGAGAGAATAATAGCTCGGGAAATGTGAGATCTGGAAATGGTCAAAATGAACAAGATAATGATAGACGTCATACAACGTAAAAATAATGGGCCAGGTGGAACACTACGCAATAGTTATGGAATTGAGCAAATTCGTAGTTTAGAACAAAATGTTTAGAATTGTGAGTTTTCAGACAATTACAATGACTCGGGGAATGCTCGAGCCTCGATTTGGTAGAAAATAACGCGATAGGGACAAATCCGGGGAAAAATGCTTTGAAAAAACCTCTTCCTTTACACATGCGCCGCGATTAATTAGAAAACGAAGGCAATAAAATAATTAGGACTCTCGGTGAATGTCCGATAATACATGTTACTATACAGAATATAAAAACGAAAATTTTGATAGACACTGGCAGCAATGTCACATGCGTTTCAGAAACATTTCACGAAAATAATTTTTAAAGATTTAGAAAGTGCGAATTGTTACCTATAGTAGGAGCAAATATAGTTGATGCTGCTGGGGCAAAACCTGTAGAATTGAAACATCAAGTCTATGCAAATATCAAAATGAGCAATTGAGATGGAGCCTATGTGTTTTTGATTATTCCTAAATTGAATAAGGAATGTATTATTGGGGTTGATTGATTGAAAATATTAGGGAGTAAGATTGTTTTAATAAGGATACGATTACATTAAAAGATAAAGAGAAAACGATAAAAGTTGAATTTATGGATGAATATCCAAAATGAATAAGATTGATCTTTGATCCCGAGAATTCTCAAAAAGAGAAATATTTGAATTATTTGAGAAAATTTTTCATAGCAGAAGAACCCCATCCAAATGTCATGAAAGAAATAAGCAACATTGAAGATTACGACAATGTTCAGAATTATTTTGCATTATTTGATGATAAGATTAAAGAAAAAGTAGCAAGATGCACGTTACTAGATTTGAATGAAAAGGAAAGATTCTACAAGTTGATTCAATGATATAAAAATATTTTCTCAAAAAAATCTGGCCGAATTTCTGTAAAGAAACTCGAATTATAAATAAACGTTAAATGAACATTTCTAATAAGGACATATCCGGTACCAATGTTTTGAAGAGATAAAATGAAAGAAGAAATTGGAAAATTACTCAAATTAGACATCATTCGGCGATCAAACAGGGCGTATATCAATCCACCAGGAATTACAACAAAAAAAATGGATCAATCCGTATATGTTTGAACGCACATAAATTGAAAGAATTAATTGTGAACGATTATGAATGTGCAGAATCAACCGCGGCTCTTTCTCAAAGGTGTTCGAAAACTAAAATTATGTCCACATTGGACCTCATCAGCAGCTTTTGGCGGATGCCACTGCACCCTAATTCGATGAAATATACTACACTTCTACACGAAGGAAAATGTTATCAATTTATAGTCACTCCCTTCGAATTAAAAACAAGCACAGCGGCTTTAGTCGGGTCATTATACTTAGTCATCACAGAACACTTCTCAACATCTGGATCATCTGAACCTTCTCTTTCAACTCCTACAGGATCACAATATAACGGTCAATTTCGAAAAATCTCATTTTTTTTTCGTCAAGTTGCTGTGACTCTTGTTAGAAAAACAAGGTCACCAACCAAACTTTCCATGCTGAAATGAGAAATTACGCTCCAAAGAAACCTGGAGAAATTGTCTCAATCGACTTCTATGACCGTTGGTAGCGTCAAGAAGTGGTTACAATTACATTTTATCAACGCTTGATGCTTTCAGCGAACTCGTAGAATTTTACCCAATAAGAAGAAGTACAGCAAAGACAGCGATAGATGAAATTTTCAATCACCATATACGAAAGTTCGGAAAATCGGAGTAAATAGTAACTGATCACGGGAACCAATTTACCTGTGATGAATGGCTGGAGAAATTGGAGGAAGAAGGAATTCAAGCGGTATTCTTTTTAATTCGATATCCTTAGAGCAACATTTTCAAAGGGATTCACCCAGAACTATCAAGATTTTTTAGAACGCTCATAAAAGATCGACGCAATACCTGATGGTGTTGGATACAAATTGTACGAAACTGCATGAATAAAACGCATCATATAACAACAGAATTCACTCCAATTCAAATTCATCTGAATATAAAACCTAACGGAGAAGTATGAAAAATATGGTTAAAACTACTACCATCCACAGCGAACATGGGATACGTAAAGAAAATAGAAATAACCTACGGAAATATAATCAGGAGAGGAAGAAAAAGGCCGAAATGTTCAATCGGACTCATAAAATTACAAAATTGAAAGTTGGTGACAAGGCCGTTCTGAAATTGCTAAGCAGATCGCGTTGAATTAAATTAAATATTAAGCAAACTGACGTTCAAAATTTCAGAACATAGTGCAAATCAGCTCGTGGAATACCAAAACCAGGTAAATCTAAGATCATTTTCGCGGGGGTTTCTTTCGACGTGAATAATCGAACGAAACTACATTAGTAACAATAAAGAAAGAGAACGAAGACAAACCTCGGAAATACACAAAAACTAACAAAACAGCGTAATTTCAAGTTTTTTTAACTACCAAAATAAATGAATAAATTGAATGAATATTAAGCTCATTCACTAAGGGAAGCACAATTTAGCCATACTTTTCAGAAAATTTTGAGACCAACAAATTTTTGGGGGGGGAACGGCACTAAAACGGTTCAGAATATCCACAATTAATGAATTTGCAGAATAATCGATGATTGCGTGCGCAACCACTTAAGAAGAGGGGATGAACAGGTTTGCGTCACCAAAGCTGCATTCGATGCGAGGAATAAGAAAAAAGTAGAATCACTTTTGGTATAAGCGCAGAATCGCTTATAGTTGATAAACTTTCATTTATAGTAGTTGTTGCTAATGAAACTTTTCGTTCCAGGTCCATCGTTCTACCAGGATTGGTGCCAACTTGCATATTCGGGATCAATTTCCTGACCAGAACACAATAAATCGGTCGAAAAGTCTAATTTATATAGACGCATTCTATAGAAAAGACAAACGATACAACTCGATTCAGAAACTAATCATTAACTCTTGACCAAACCGTCAAACCGTCCTTGTGAATCCAGACTAATGAAAATATTTCAAGCTTTTCAATTTAATGTAAATTTATGAAAGTCCTTGAGTTTTTGGCAACCTTTGAAATTTTTGGAGGGTAATGGATATTTATGGAAGTTCCAAGGCTTGTGAAGTTTTAATCAGGGTTTAGAATTCTAACCACATGTCTGCATATGTTGGAGGAATGAATGGTCTTCTCCCATCTTATAAAGACCAATCTGCAGGAGGCTGGTGCCCCCCTCAGTGTACATCACAAACCGGCCATAGCTCCTTTGCTTCTGGGATTGTTTCAATACTCTCCTTTGCATGACTAAAGTTTGGTGCGACTGGCGTTATGAATGGACACTCCACCTGATGACGATTTAGCTGCTTAGTTTCAACATGATTTGATACTTATAAAGAAAATTTCTCGCATCAAGTTGGTAGTTGGGTGCTTACGTTTGATATTGAATAACACAAACAATAACGTAGCCTCGGATTGGACTGACACTTTTTCAACGAAAGGCGTGCCCTCGGAAAAGTTTCAGGCGATAAATGAAGACTGGGAGTTTTGAATGCTGAACGTGTCAATGATCGTACCGACAGAGAATTGCGGGATTCAATGCGCGTGAAGGAGCCAGATATTTAATGTGTTTCTGAAACAGAAAAGAGAAGATGGGAGTTAAAAAAGATGGAAAGTGGACTTGAACAATGGTTAGGAGTAGATAATGAATCACATAGCAGCATAGAAGCCGAACTGAGTACGAATGAGAGAGCAGAGTAGCATGTGAAGAAGTATGAATGTGTATCTCCTAGCTTATGATGGGTTAGAGTCAAAGTGGGAATCAGAAGGTTATTTGTGATAGCTTGCTACACTCCAATTGATGGTTTAAATTGTGATGCAGAAGACATCTTCTTGGACTCGTTGAATCCTATCAAAAGGTATTTGCGATCCTGGAGAAATAATCGCCCTATTCAAGGATATAAACAGCTGGGTTGGTGTGCAACGCAAAGGTACTGTCAGGGTACTTGGTCATTTCGAAGATCCAAAAAAGAACGGTAACGAGGAGAAATTGATTAGCTTTCGCCTGGGAAAAGGCTTTTCTATTACGAATACTTTATTCAGCCATGAAATAATCCACACGTATACTTGGTGCGAGGCGAAAGTCATCGCAAGAGATACAGGGTTTATGAGAGGATCTGGATGTGAAATGGATCACTGCCTCATGATTTCAAAAATAAACCTAGATCAACGATGGATGAGTAGAAGAGTTAATAATAGGTCGAAGCAGACGCGTGTTAAACTAGAGAATTCGCAGAGATGAGAAGCTGAAGAGCTACATAGTGGCAGGCCGAGAAAATATTTGAATCGTCATAGAAGCAAATGGGTGACAGAATTAGGCAATAAAAATGTAGAAGGCGCATGGATAATACTACGGGATAGTCTCTTCATGAGTGCATCTGAAGTGTGTGGTCCTACGGTTATAGAAGCAATGACTGGAAATGCTTGGTGTAATCATGAAATCCGCGTGGCTGTTAACGAAAAAAAGGAAGCGTACTTGAGAAAGCTGAATAGTAAAGGTCTTAAAGACGAGGAGAAAACTAGATTAGGAAACGATCATAGGGATAAAAACAGTTCTCTGCTCTTATTAAAGACACTAGTTAAAGAAAGCAAGAAGTAAATCAAAGCGCAAGAAGATGAAAGAATTCGAAACGATTTTGAAAGAAATATGTAAGCAATCATTTCGGAAATGTGTTAAGAAGATTAAAAAAGGAGATAGTAGTGCAGATTAAACCGAGATTAAGAATTCTGATGGGAAAATGGTACCGCATACGGACAAAGTGAAACACTTTTTGAGTGACTTTTTTAAGTAATTGTGTGGAGGTGAAGCTATGCTGCATAACAACTGCTGCATAGAAGAGAATACGTTAGACAATCCCGTTGTAAGTGACGACATAGGAATTAATATCTTCGACATTATATCCGTAATTGAGAATCAAAAAGTGGTAAGGCCGCTGGTGTGAATAGTAGTACTGCTGAAATGCTTTAGAGCGGTGACGTGTATTTTTCTGTGTGGCTAAGGGAATTGATAAGTGTGTGTGCTGTGAACTAGAAAGTTCCAAATGATTGGAGAAAGCGATTATTGTTCCACTTTACGAAGGAATGATTGATAAAATTGACTGTAATAATTACAGAGCTATCAGCCTACGAAGTTTTGTGTTCAAAATATTCACCAAAATACTCATTCGTAAGGTTATCGAAATAACAAAAGGAAAGGTCTGGGAAAACCAAAGTCGTTTCATTCCAGGGAGATCATGTGCGGATCAGTCCATTTAACTTGATATAAATCATAGAAAAAAGTTTCAGAGTAAACAATAGTATATTGTAAAACTAGAGAGGAAACCAAGAGATTCTGATAAGTGTGAGGTTTGCTGCCCCTGCGGAGCGAGGGCGGAAATCACACGTTTCGGAATCGCACGTTCCTCCAGTTGCACACAATATTTCTTGTAACAGAGATATCCAGACGTATAAATGAGGGTGGAAAAGTTATCGGCAGTGTACGAGCTATTATTATTATATAAAGAAATTAATTCTCAGACTTAAGATGGTTAATATGTAGAAGGCCCTCTTTGAGCTGGATATTTGTACCAAACTGAATATATTGGATGAGGCTATCCCGGCTTATATCATCAGTCACGGACGCGTTTGGATAATGCAATCAAGTAATCAAGTGAATTATAGCAGCCCTGGTCTTGATGATAAAATGGAGGTGCCTCTGTTTCTTACAGACGAGATTTCACAGATGACAATTCGACCCCGCTCCACCAGAACACTGCCGCATAGGTTTGTCTTGTTCGCAGGATCGCTGTGTAGACCCTCATCAGCGTTTCCGGTTCAAATTCAAGTTTTTGCCCATAGCTCTCCTACAAAGCCAAAAGGTCGCTGTGAGCTTCTTGACTTGCTTTCAAGGTGCTCGTTTCATAACAGCTTCTTATCCAGGATGACTTCTAGGTATTTAGCTCGTTCAGTGATTCTAAGCTGTTGTCCTCTCGTTTTGACCGATAATCCGGACTTCTTGCACCAGGTAGCTATTATACCCAGTGCTTGTTGCATTACCCCGAAGATCGCATCCAGATGCTGGCCGCGCACAATGACCGCGCACATCGTCCACGTAGCCTGTAGCGTGGCAGCCCTGTCTCGTGAGTATATGAAGCATTTCATCAACTGCCAAGCACCACCGTAAGGGCGATAAAACGCCTACCTGCGGGCATCCTGAGTCAACAGTTTCACATAAAGTGGTATCACTATTATAGTCGTTGTTAAGTTCCTGTTGCTCAACATGTGGCAGGTCCATTTTACGACTACAATTAGCACACCATGTCCAATCATGGACGCCATGATCACCTCCCTATAGGTGTAGTTTAAGGCTCCTTCGATGTCCATGAAGGTTCCAATCGCAAAGCCTTTTTGCTCCAGTTGTCCTTCGATTAGGTTTACTGCTCTGCTTACAGCCGGTTCATTCGAGTGACCAGCCCTGTAGGCGTATTGTTTCCTAAGTAAAGGCCCTCTTGACAAGACTTTGTCTCGGATGTATTTATCCCACAAGTCTCTTCACCGTTTCTAGTGATATGGGGCTAATAGGACAGAAATCTTCGGGCGAAGTATAACTAATCCTGTCCGCTTTCGGAATGAAGACCATTCTCGTGCTTCTTTATGTCGTCCGGACATATCCCAATGTTAGGCTGGCCCTACCAAGTCTCACCAGCGGCCCTATGATAAGCTCCTCAGCGTCCTGTAAGAAGGAGGGGCATATGCCATCCAGACTATGGGCTGAGTGACTTTAGGGCTTACCGGACTATGGAAGGAGGTTCTGGTGCTCTGTCAAAAATAGAATTCTCTTCCTTCACAGTATCATTTTTTGCGCGTCCTGTTTTTGAATAGGATAACTCCATTCTGTTATTCTCAGTGTAAAAAAATGACTTTGGAATCCCGCCAGTGGTCTTATTTCAGTAACAGACGAGACTGTTTTTTTCTGAGTCTTATTTTAATACCTGAAATTAGCCCTGAAAGAATTCCCTATTTTCAAAGTGTGATTCGGATTCAACCTGAAGCTTTATGTCACCCCGTCATGCACTTGGCTGCCACCCAGCCCTTGGATGTTGGGGTAAAATTATCCTAGACTTCCCAATATGACAAATTATGCATATCACTCTCATCACGTCGCTTGATTAAATTACAAGAATATGTCCGTGAGTGATGATATAAACCGGGATAGCCCCGTGCAGAGCATTCAATTTGGTAAAAATATCCAAATTCAGCTCAAAGAGCGCCTTTGACATATTGAGCTGTAAACATCTTAAGACTGAAATATAATTTTTATTATAACGATGTTCAAATATTTGTTGTGTATAATCATGCATGTCGATTTTTTCGGGTATTATTGGAAAGTTTTAGTAATCCTTTGGTCATTTTTACATTATTCCTTGTATGTTGATTCAAAATATTAAAAATTCTGAAGCTGTTCGAAAAGAACTTCTCATTCTCTTCCAGAGTCGTGAATTTGACTTTTTGTTATTGCTGCGTCCAAGTACCGTGCAGATTTGCGATGAAATTTTTTATACAATAAAAAACTATTTACCTTCAAAAAATGCATGTATTTTGAGAAATGTTTCATAACCTCCTCCATTGTAGTTAAAAGGTTTTAGTAATCTCTTTGTTATTTTTACATTGGTCAGTTCGAGATTTCAAAAATAAAAGAATATTATTTGGATTTTTTAACAAGAATCAATTATTTAAAATGAATTTACCTTTGTCCCAAGAAAGTTCTTTTTGCACAGGACGCATTTTAAACTCCTTTAGTACTTTAGTCATATGTCAGCAGTGCTCTTTTGGGACATGAATCCTATGAGCACTAGTGAAAATTTTCAAAAAAATATAAAGAGGTACTTTCGTGATGCACTTGATCCAAAAAAATTTTTCATGACAGGATTTTATTAAACAGTAAGAAATAATCATTCTAAAGTTAAAAGTTCAAGTTTATCTAATGCTTGCTTTCATAGTACACACAAAAATGAGTACATGAATGTACTAAGGATTTGAAGAAAAACCAAAAAAAAATTTGTCACATCTCCAAGTGAAGAAGCTGCCTGACTATGAGATAATCTCTTACGATAATTGACTGGGAGCACATCCCCATTTAAAAATTCCAAAATGTTGTTATTTTTATGTATCTTCTGCTGCTTTCGAGATATTTCTCATTTTTGACCATTATTTTAGCGGAAGCAAAATTTTTTCAAATTTGTTGAATTCTTCAAAAAGAGAACTGAGGGGATATGCCTTTTTGATAACCACAAGGATATTTCCAATTTCTGCAAATTTTAATTTCAGAAATTTTGGAAATTTTTTAAATTATTCAGAAAGAGAGCTGACAATACATCCCCTTTTTTAATAACCCAAAAATGTTCTTATTTTTAACGTTCTTTCACCCGTTCTCGATTTTAGTCGCGTAAAGGCAGCGTAACTGCGTTAAATTACAATTAATATTAATAAAACTCAACATACCAAAAAATGTGTAAAAATGAGTGGCGCTCATGAAAGTTTGTATACGTAGATTTTTTGGGCCGTTGATTACGAATCGCAACTCAGATTTTGAGAATTTAAAATAGCCGATGCAAAATTAGGGACTAAAAGTTTAAAAAGCTAATAAATGTTCGTGAAAATCAGCATCCCAGCACATTATGTTTCGCTGATCACGAATTTTACGTCAGATTTACAAAATGGTTATAAGGGGTTCTAGAGAAATTGATTTCTTCATGTTTTTCAAAATCGATACTGGAAATTTGTTCATAAAATTGACAAATAATATCGAATGACACATTTTCATGATTGACTACACCTTGTCGATAAAAGGAGGCCATTTTGTCGCCAAAATATTACTTTAAAAACGAACATTTCATAATGTCTTCTATTTGATATTATTATATAATATCATATTGACATACAATTTTCAACAATAGACATTAAAAAATCGCTCGTACGTATTAATTCTGAACTTGATTCTGAGTTTTTCTAACAAAATCTAAAGTCGGTTAAGAATTGCCTTCTGAAAGTTATTTTGAACTTTTTTTTTATTTCGCCTCACTGTGCTGTCGTTGTGCGTGGATAATAAGGTCAAGCATACGTACTCAAAAATTAATGTCTCCGAAAGTTACAGATCGCTCACTCGACACTTAAATTTTACCAAGAGGAATAAAAAAATGTTTACCATACAGAATCGATAGTTTTTTTCACGCCCCTTTTATTGATCTGAACCATTTAAAAAATATATTTATATTTGAGTATCAAAAATGAAGTTCAAAAATAAATTTGTCTTTTTTCAAAAAAGAACACTTTTCTTCGCATTATTTGGGCTAAAAAGAATGTGAATATTAGTATCGATCCTTTTCTTTTTATCCAATAGTTTGAATCGTTGTATTTTATATTCGATTTTAACTATTTTGAGTGTTAACGCGAGTTTCACCCACGTTCTTCAAATGCATCTAAAATTGAAATGAAATTTATCTCGTACTGTTCGAGACTAATTTATGCAGGATTAGCGAGTCAAAATGTAACAGAAAAAGTTTTTAAAATGTGCAAAAATTGTCACTGTATAATCTAAAAAAAATTAAAATGTTTTTCAAAAAATGGTTTGAAGTTTTTTTTGGAATTTTTCAAAACTTTTCTTTATGTTTCCAGAAGCGAACGTGGCGTTATCTGTCTCTTGTATGCGACTTTCATCATTTACGAGCGCAGGCAATAAGAGGCTTTGGACTTCTTTTCTTTCATTTTTATCGGGCTATAATTCGTAGAATTTTCTAAAAACAATGTCAACTTTGGCAGAGGTTTTTGCTCCATCAAACTTACAAATTCTATCAGGATATTTTTTTCTACTAAAATTATTTATCTTTTGGTCCTCCATTTTTGGTTGGCTTCGGAGTTTTTATTCTAGGTTCCACCCATAGCTCTTCCGTTTTTTTTTTTTTAGAACTTATGAAGAGTTAATCACTATCAACATTCTAGAATCATCATGCGTTTTTTAAATTTGATTCTGAAATACTTATTTTTATGATAGAACAGATATATAATCATGATTCTTTCAGACAGTATCTACTGTATATAATATGTTAATATTGCAATTCTAACTGCAACATACATGGACAAAAATTACTTAAAATTTAAGTGACTGTCTATAACTCTTAGACACAGAGTTTTATAAAACATAGGCTTATAAAATTTAAGATACATTCTTATGCATTTTCAGTGACTTTCACTGAATAGTATAAGGAAAGTAAAGACCATCCAGTTGAATAGCAAACAAGTTTTACATGCGACTGCTTTGAAATTAGTAGGCATCGCCAAATAGTATTCATAAATATAAAGAAATTTTTAATTCTTCAAAATTATTTGAAACAATATTCGCCCCCAAAAAAATGGGTTGCACATCTAGAACAATATATATAAATCTCAATTATCATACTTATATGAATATATGATATTTTTAATATTAATCTTAATATAATAATATTTTTCATTTTAAAGTCCAAGTAGTAATAAATATGTCATTACAAACATGTATTCAGAATGCACATTTGGCGGGCCTGTCTGTATAGTGAATGATGAAAAAAGAAGAGTTAGAAACTGTAAATGACAGTCCGTAAAAATATAATTGAATGTTTAAAAAGGGAGCAGGGAGATTAATGGATATAGATATTGAATTGCAGCATAATTTCGAAGCAGTTGCTTTAAAGCAGTTATTTTGTACTTCTATGTGACCCACATTGTTTTTCAACTTTGCGCCTAAATTTGATGTGCATTATTATTGTATTTATTTTATTTATCAAGACTTAGTTGTGAATTATTGTCCATATAAGGATAGGCCCACCAAATGTGCATTTTGAATAAATGTTTTAATGACACACTTATTACTACTTGGACTTCAATATTAGAAATATTATCATATTGAGATTAATATTGTAAATATTAACATATATTCATATTAATATGAATTTTAAAAATCACATTTATTTTTTCAATTTGTGATTTATTTTCCATGGTAAACGTAGTTTTGAAAAAAATTTGAGGAATTCAAAATTTCTCAATATTCATGAATACTACTCGACCATGCCCATTGATTTCAAAGCATTTGCATGTGAAACTTTTTTGTTATCCATAATAAATTGATGTATTTTATTTTGTTCATTAGTCTTCCAAGTTCTTGAAATTTTGTTTTTCCGAATTTTCGGAAATATGTTGATTTTTCAAAAAAGAGGACTGCAAGTACATCCCCTTGTTTAAAAAAACCAAAATATTGTTATTTTTTACGTATCTGTAGCCGTCATCGAGATATTTCATATTTTTCACTATTATTTGAGCTGAAACACAATTTTTGAAAATTTTTTGAATTCTTCAGCAAGAGAACTGAGAGGATTTGCCTTTTTTGATAACCACAAAAATTTGTTATTTATGACGTATCTCTAGGTAGCTGTTCTCAACTTGTTGCGAATTTTAAGAATTTTTAAAAATGTGTTGATTTCTTTAAAAAAAAGGACTCAGTATCTAATCCTATTTTTGAATAACCATAAAATTTTGCTACTTTTGACGTCCCTCTAGCCGTTCTCGAACCTCTTGAGAATTTTGTGGAATCTTTTAAAACACTTAAGAATCTTTGAAATCCTTCGAAAACCCTTAAAATCACTTCAATTTTTTTAAATCTATTAAAAATTCTTTGGAATCTTTTAAAATGTTTCAAAATATTTGAATTTTTTTATACCTTTGGAAATACCTTGAAATACTTGAAAATCTCTTCAAATCTTTGAAATCCTTTCAAATTCCTGAACTTCGTGAAATAATTCATTGAAATCCATCCAAATGTTTGGAGTCTTATGAAAGTCTTGGAAGCTCTAGGAAATTTCATTAAAATACCTTATTGAGTGCCTTTAAATCCCTTTAAATTATTGAACTCTTCAGGAATTTAATAAAATTGTTTGAAACTTCTCAAAAATTTCATGATATGTTTGGAAATTCTCTAAAAAGCCTCATAATCTTTTAAAATATCCTAAAACTTCTTAAATTTCATAAAACCCTTAGGAATCTTCCGAAATTCAAGGAAATTCTTTAAAAGTACATGGAATTTCTGGATCTCTTCAAAATGACCTGAATAATATTTGAAAATCTTTTTAAAGGTTTGAAATCCTACGAATTCCAGGAATTCTTGAGAAATTATTTGCAATGCCGAAAGAATTGTTTGAATCCTTCAAAATCCCATGAACTATTTGAAATAATAATAAAGTCCTCAATAAATTCTTGTAGTATTTCTCGAAGTGTCACAAAATCTTTTAAAATTCCTTAAAACTTTTGACGTACCCCCGCCCCACAAAACTGTCGGCGTGGTATGTGAATGTCCCCTGATCTGTTAATAAGCAAATTCTAAATATCTACCAAAGCCGTGAGTTTGACTTTTTTCAATCACTGTGTTTGGATTCTGTGCATATTTACGATAAAATTTACTATAAAATGAAACTGTTCAAATCTAAAAAATATTTTCGTGCTCCAAAAAGTTTCTTAAACTTTTCTGGAGTTACTAGAAAGGTTGCGTAATGCTTTTATTATCTTTGCATTATTCGATACATCTGTCAGGTTTCAGAAATATAAAAAAATTATAAACTTGTTTTTTTTTAAATTCCCAATCTTTACCAAAGTTGTAAGTTTGTTTACTTTTTAAATTGCTGTGTCAGAGTTCTCTGCACTCTTCCGATCAAATTAAATTGGACCAATCTGCAGGAGGCTGGTGCCCTCCTCAGTATGCAACACGAACCAATCATGAAACGTTTGGTACTGGCTTCGTTTTCATGCTCCCTTTTGGGTGACCGAATTTCGGTCGGACTGACGTTATAACTGGACACACCACCTCATGATAATAATTGAGCTGCTTAGTGTGGAACATGATTCTATGCTTTTGGAAAAGATTTCTCGCATCGAGTTGGTGGTTGAGCGTATACTTAAAAGAATGAACAATACAAATAATAATGTAGCGCCGGATTGGATTGACACTCCTTCTGAAGAAAGGCATGCCCTTGGGAAAGTTTCAGGCGATGAATGAAGACTAGATGTTTTGAATGTTTGACGTGTAAATGAACCTACGAAAAGGGAGTTGCGCGATACAATGCGCTCAAGGAAGCTAGATATTTCATGTGCTCTCAAAGCAAAGAAGAAGGTATGTGGGCTGAGAAAGATAGACAATGAACTAGAACGATGGTCAGAACTTTGATCATGAATGAGAGAGCAAAGCAGCATGTCAAAAAGTATGAATGTGTATCTCCTAGATTATTGTAGGATGTGATGAAAGCGGGAATCAGAAGATTACTCATCATAGCATGCTACGCTCCAGTTGATGGTAAAAGTTGTGATGTGAAAGATATCTTCCGGGACTCGTGAAGTGTTACTCTAGGTTCTTGCGATACTGCGGAAAGCGTCACCCTGCTCGGAGATATGAACGGCTGCGTTGGTGTACAACGCGAAGGTACCGACAGAGTTCGTGCGCATTTGGGAGATCCAAAAACGGACAAGAATGGTGGAAAATTGATAAGCTTATGTCTAGAAAAAGACTTGTTTATTACAAATACTTTGTTCAGCTATAAAATGATCCACACGTACACGAGGTGCAGAGGCGAAAGCCACCGCAAGAGATACAAGGTTTATGAGAGGATCTATATGAGGAACGGACCAGTGGCTTATGGTTCTAAAAATGAACCTTCGTCTAGGATGAATGAGAAGAAGAATTTATAATAAGTCGAAGTAGATGCGTGTTAAAATAGAGAATTTTCAGAAGCCAAAAGTTCAAAGGGTGCATAGCTGTAGGCTGAGAGAATATTCAAATAGTCAGAGAGGCGAAAGGGCGATAGAATCAGGCAATAAAAATGTAGAGGGCGCGTGGATACTACTACCCGATAGTATCTTTATTAGTGCATCTGAAGTATGTGGTACTGCGGTTATAGAAAGAATGACTGGAGATGCTTGGAGGAATCATGAAATCCGCGTGGCTGTTAACAAAAAAAGCAAGCGTACTCGTGAAAGCTGAATAGCAAAGGTCACGAAAACGAAGAAAGGACTAGAGTAAAAAAACGATTGGGAAAATTTCTTACAAGTAAATTCAGTAAAAAATTATCACCGTCGACGGAAAGCAATTTGGGATCAACGACTGTGGTGGTAGAGGTGATTGTTTATTTAAATGTTTAGCTTTCAAACAGTAATAACGTCAGTAATTGCAATGAAGGTTCCAGTGAGTATTTGACGGTAAAAGGGTCAGGAAAGCGCAGCAGAAATTCAAGTTTTCTGAGCAGTACGAACTCCAAAGTGAAAACTCCATTTTGAAAAAATGAAAAGACATTTATAGTACATACAAGAATTGTACGGCGGTGGATATTTGATATGTATCTGAGAAAAGAACATCCAACTATTGAAAAAATTATGCAGCATCTACGAGAAACTGTGTCTGATTTTCCACAAGTGAGTGATTTCACAATCAGAAAATTACTGAAACGCATGAATTTCAGATACAGAAAAATGCAGAATCATTCGGTTAATATGGAGAGTTTTTCCTCGGCTGGAAAAAGAGTGGCATACTTGCGAAAAATCCACTTTTATCGACGAAATGGTTGGCACATATACTTTGTCGACGAGACATGGTGTGGTGCTAATCATCACCATCAACATGGCTGGCTTGAAAAAATAGAGGACAATTATCGGGACAATTTCGATGTGTACCGCTCTGGCGTACAAGCAATAGATAGCTATCGAGGAGACTTTCTCGTTCCTTGCGGTGCTAGAAAAAGAGTTATCATTCCCCACATTGGCAGCAAGAATGGATTTTTGTATGACAGTTTGAATTGCCTAATTGGTGAAGAAGGGAGTGATGACTACCACGATGAAATGAACGCGGCTCATTTTGGAGAGTGGTTCATGGAGGTGCTTCACAATCTGCCATCTAAATCTATAACTGTGATCTATCAAACACTCTACCACACTATGATCGATCCTGAACGTCGCAATCTCACGTCGAGTTGGCGAAAAGCCGACATCATTCAGGTAATGGTGAGAAAAAATATATCGCTTCCAATGGACACTAAATTTTTTAGAGATTTAACGAAGCCATATCTCCTAGAACTGTGCTTGCTATACAAATTTGAGAAATGTTACTTGCTTGAAAAAATAACACAAGATGTGAGAGGAAGTGGCGTTCAACTGCTCTGGTTGCCTGTAACACACTGTGATTTTAATGCTATAGAGTATGTATGGGCATACTTAAAAAGAAAGGTTGCTGTGTGGAATACAACTTTCGAAATCCATGACCTTTGGAAGTTGTGTGAAGCTCTCATGAATACTGTATCTCCAACACTCTAGGAAAACTACGTAAAACACGTCGAAAAAATAGAAAAGGAGTGTAGAGGTACTGATCAACGAATGGATACGATTATGAAAATGGATCCGCTCTTTATTAACGTTGGTGAAGATGATTCCAGTAATGAAGACCTTCCTGGAGAACTGAGAGACACATATTGAAAGAAAACTTTTAGTTTTTCTTAGGTAAGACAAAATTTTAATAATCCTAGTTTCTATATACCTTTCATATACTATCTATTCAAAAAATATATCTCATTTTTTCGCACAGATTATAGTGAAAATGTCAACAGGAAAAAATTCTAAGAATTTTGTACAAATTGAATGTTGCAGATGAAGGTTTTGCATGTACTGCTACAGAGTTTTCAAATTTTCAGCCGATTAGCAATTATTTTCGAATGAAATGAATGAAATTTTGGGAAATCATTTCAAATATTTTTAAATCCTTTCAAACATTTTCTTCAAATCAATTCAGAAAAAAAAGTAATTTGAATTTTCCCTGCAATCTTAAGAAAAAATTTTCATTTTTTGAAAACCATCAAAACCCTTTAAAAGCTTCAAAATCTTATTTCAAAACCTCCGAAAATATACATTTTGTTTGAAATTTGTCGGTACCGCTAATTTTTTGGTTATCAGTGACAACAATTCCTTTTATCGCTACCTACTGTCAATAGATTTCGTAAATCTTCATTATGTCATCAATTTTGACTCTTTTTTTGAATTTGTTGACGGACTTCGAAAAATGTACTTCAAAATTCAAAAACTCGTAATTTCATAGTAATATTTCATTGAGAAGTTATTCTGTGACTGAAAGTATATCACCTGTCTAATTTAAACTTGATTCCATCTACATTTTCTATACCGTAAGGCGAAAAAAGTTCATACCAGCCATAGGGAAGCGTACTTGCGATTGAGACACTGGCAGATGATGCATAAGAGTTCTCTCGCACTCATGGTTATAACCGGCATGAACTTGGCCGTATTGTATATTTCATGTAGTTTATACATAATTTAATAATGATTTGATGTTTTGAATCATTTCATTGCAATTTCAGTGATGCAAATTAAGAAACGTTCAGTAATGTCATGCAAAAAGACGTATATATTCATATTTATTTCAGAGTACAATTTTCACCACAGGGAATAAGTATTTAAGAAACGTTCAGTAATGTCATGCAAAAACGTATATATTCATATTTATTTCAGACAGCAATTTTCAGCATGGGGAATAAGTTCGAAGGGTACATCTCTGTTCATTAGGGTCTCGTTTAAGGCCAGAGTGAAAGTCGGAGGCACGAGTTCGGTAGCACATGCTGAAGAAAAACGAGGACGATCCCATGAAAAAAGTCGCCCCGCTGGTTTCTGACACTTTCCGGTATGAAAAACTGAATTCAAATATCGCAATTTACACGAAGATAAAAAGAAGCACATACTTCTTTCAAATTGTTAATAATTACAGATAGTTCAACTAACTACCTCTAATTTAAATCACTTCATTATCTTCATTAGAACTGAAGATAGTTCA
>JAUMHM010084697.1:0-12178 GCA_032362435.1 Melikaiella ostensackeni
AACTTAACAAATAATATCAAATAACACATTTTCATGATCAACTACACCTTGCTGATAAAAGCAGGTCAATTCGACGCCAAAATATTACCTTAAAAACAAACAATCCATAATGTTCTTCATTTGATATTATATTTTTTTAATAACAAATAACATTACTTATCAAAGAATTTTTGGTTCCACACGCCCCTGCACATAAGATCCAAGAGCTACTAAGCGTGAGAAAATTGTTTACAAAATGCTAGAAGAGAAAAGAAAGATCGATGTTTGTTCGCTATTTGCATTAACATAAAAGTTTAAACAACAAAAATTCAAAAATCGCTAGCACGTGTCAATCCGAAATTTACTTCTAATTTTTTTTTAACAAAATCAAAAGCCAGTTAGGAATTGTATTCTGGAAGTTATTTCGAACTTCGTTTTTTTTATTTCGCCCCAATGTGCCGTCGTTGTGCGTGGATAGTGAGGCTGCGCGGCTTCACTCGAAAGTTTATGTTTCCGAAAGTTACAAATCGCTGACTCAAAACTAAAATTTTACTACGTTTCATCACAATCGCTGGACCTCCCTATAACTCTGATATATCGGAAATGGATTGAACCATTTGACTTTTTTGGAAAAATGAAAATTTTTTTCGATTTTGTTATCCTAAGAGAAAGATTTATTTTTCCTTTGAGAACTTTGGGGCTCAAAAGTGGGATTTAGATTTTTTATTCATAAAAATAAGCGAAGAGTGGTGTTTGAGAATATACTATCTTTTTCACCGATTCGCAACTCTTTTGAAAGCAATAAGGAATGTTGCGTATATAGTTTCGATAGGGTTTTTCAGTTCCTTTTTATTGGTCTGAACCATTTTTTCAAAAAATAAGTATTTGCGCTTCGAAAATGAAGGCCGAAAATAAAATTTGCCTTTTTTCAAAGAAGAACACTTTTTCTGACATATTTTTGGGTTGGAAAGAATGCGAATGTTAGTATCGATCCTCTTCTTCTAATCTAGTACATACTTCAAACCGTTGTATGATATATTCGATTTCAACAATTTCAAGTGTGAAAGCGAGTTTCTACCACTTACTTGAAAAGCAACTGAAAATTAAATTAAATTCACCTTGAACGATTTAAGACTAACTCATGCAGGTTTAACGGGACAAAATGTAACAGAAAAAGTGTCAAGAATATGCAAAAGCTGCCTTTATATAATCTGAAAAATCTGGCCGTTTCGCGGGCACATTCTCATCACGCGCTTCGCGCGCATCTCGCAAGTTCAAGCGGGCCGAGGGCGCGCGATACGGCCGTCGCGCTTCGTGCTCGGTGTTATATGTTCATTATGTACAAATTACTGAATCTGTTTTTGATTTCAAATGAAAAAGGAAATTTATTTACTTGAGGCTCTATCGGCCTTAAGGAATACACTCTCATCAGAATATTCGCGCTTGACTTCCTGCGCTCACTGTAAACATATTCGAATAAATAGTAAAGGAGACGATTAAAAAATTATGTTGATGATTCACGAGTGGTCCTGTAAAGAAATATTTAACGGTAATCTTATTTGACTTTTCAAAAGCACAAATTTCACTCTTCTTTCTTTTTTTCTTATATCGTGTCATTTGCCTCAAAAATTAAAATTAAAATTAAAATATTTCTGTATCATTCTCCTTACCTGAAAAACAAACTATGCCTCCTACCAGAAAATGTTCACGAGAAAGCTTACAGGTATAGGTCTTTGTAAAAGCAACAATTTTGATATCTTAACTTTATTTTTTATCTCGCGTTATTTGGCTCAAATTTGAATTTTCCTTTTTTCAAGAAATTTCAAAACGTTCTTATGACAATCTTCTAGGGCTTACAGAGAGCAACGTTTTTCTTTCCTTGACTTTTCTTCATATCGTGCAATTGTTTGGTTTAAAATGCTCATTTCCCTTTTTTTTTCATTCTGAAAATGCCATTATAACTCTCATAATGTTCTGTTTACAGAAAAAAGTCTTTCGGATAAATTGTTTGACTTTCTGAATACTACGAAGAGTCGTACATACGATTTTTGAATCCTGAGAAAAATTGTCTCTATAAATTTGAAAATGCTTCAACTTCTCGAATTTACATCCAAAATGGCTGGCTAACAAACCTGACCTCCACTTTTCGACACTGGACGAGGGTACAAAAGGTCAATCAAATAGATTTATTCTTTCAAAAATTATCGTGCTCACAGGCAGACATACATACAGACATACAGACATACAGGCATACAGACATATATACACACAGGCAGCCAGACACATTCGTAAAACCTTTTTTCCGGTTTAGAGGGTCTCAAAACGTGGACATTTGACAAAAACAGGGCGGGGGTCAAATTTCACACAAATCCAATACCTTCTCTGATGAGAATGTAATAGCAATACGAATAATTAAAAATTTCACAAACGCTGGAAAAGATAGAGAATTACTTCACAGTTCGCATACATTATCTAGAAGCATATCGTTTTATTAAATATTACATTGTATACTAGATTTTTTTGAATATGAGCATAGGACTCCGAGGAAGAATTTCGAAAAACTATCAAACTCACGATTCTTCTAGTGATTGGGAATTTCGGAAGAGCAAAATCAAATCTTTCATATACCTTTGAGACATCGTATATCAGAACATTATATTTATTTGCTTTTGCAGTAAATTATCTTGCGAGAAGACATTCGATCCCACTGGAAATGACTTGATCGATGATGAGCGAGTATTTAGATATCTTAGAGGAACTACAGGTATTGGTTTGGTATTCAGAGGAACACCGGATAATTTAAAGGCAATTACATGCGAGCATTCGGCTAATTAGCTATGAGCGAATACTTTTTTGGGACTGATAATCAGTATATAAAGCAATCCGAGATATAACAGGAAAAACCTTATATGGATGGTTGATGAAAAATTGAATTCAAGTCCCAGACATTTTTCACATTTTCTTTGATTCATAATTTTTATTCTCAAAATATCTGAATGAAGTAATATTCAATACTGCTAAATGTTTTAGATCATGAATCTTCTTGAAGAAATTTTGAGTATGTTTGTCAGTCTTTGATATTATTGAAAACATTATAGAATCACTACTTTAATTATGAACTTCTTATAAATTATTTTCAACCTAGATTATTTTTTCAATCAGCATGTATTTAACTTCAAACCGAAAACGTTTATACAGCACACTTTCCGAGAACTAATTAGTTTTGACATTATTTTGATTCATTAAATGATTTGGAAAAGATGATGAACTAGTCATCTTGAAAGTTCCGTTCGACTAGTCAAACTTATGAGAAGTATTCGTCTATTCATGGAAAATTCGGAACGATGAGACACTTCATTAAATTCAATTATATTCACTGAGTTGCTTTCTTTGGGTCCTGTTCCGTTCCTGCAAAAAAAATTCTTCCCAAGTCTTCCGATTTAATTTCGTCTTCTTTTATTCAAAGCTCATTTTTTCATGGAGAGAGACATACCGCAGGGGAGACATTTCGCATGTTGAATGTAAAAATTTTATTCCTATGAATCCATAATTCAAAAACAACAAAAAGTATAATTCAACTTTTTGAAACCACCGGAAGAGATTGAGAGATACTTTCTACTTCGCATACATTCTCTTGAGACATATAGTTTCACTATAGACCACATTTTATCGAAAGCCTGCACGAATTTATGTCTCTGAATATAACTCCGCCATTTTATCAAATCGGATTCAGAACTATGCTATGACTAAGGGCCTATTGATTGTTATTGAAAGCCGTAGGTTTCAAATTCTGGGCTCTGCATTTTTTTCATGAAAAACGACTTGAGCGCTGACCTCACATAAAGCTAGCACCGCATACTTGTAGCTTCAAAATATTTGATTTAACAAATCTGTTTTTTTAGAAATTAAAAGCTTGTTCATGGCTTTCGATACATTCTAGGGCCAACTACGAAGACCTTTATTTTTTCAAAAAAAGCGTGCGCAATCTGTTTTCATATATAAGGCTGGTACCGCCGAAATTGTAATTCCTTAACCAGTGCTGCAATCAATCGGGGTTTCAAAGCAAAATTGAGGGCTCATTATTGACTGAAAATAACTATAATGCCCAAGTTTCGGGCTCTGAAATTTTCAATATAAAATAGCTTGCGCGCTAAGTTCGCATGAAGCTAGGGCCGCCATACTTTTAACTTCTAGACTGTTTCCTTAATTGATCTTCAGTTTTCTTAGAAATAAAGGGCTTACTAAGGGCTCTCAAGCAGTCCAAAGTTTCCTATTGTCGTAAAACATTCTTGCAACCCTCAAAGTGTAAATAAACGAAAAGCATGGGCTACGGCGCGCGACTAAGAAACGGTATCCAACGGCACCATTCGCTTTGCCAAAGAAATTTTCTTTAAAACCCTGTATGCGCAAAATATTTCGTATTCATAAACTAAATTTAATTCTGAAAATTGAATCATAAGGTCAATTTCAAAAACTAAAAATGTTTGAAGTAGAACATGGTCGTGAAAATATTTCGATATATGAGAGATGAGCAGAAATACACAAGAGTTTAAAAACAAAACTTGATAGAAAGCGTTACATAATCATTAAATCAAATCATTCAATCAATTTGATCAAAGCAGAATTAAGCTGATATTCTTGATTTTTTTTAGGCTTCATGACGTATTGAACTATTATGCATAAGATTTTTTATAACTTTGCATGCAGTTCACGACGCATCATAAAATAAGATTTGGAAAATTGTTTCTACGAACGATTGATTATTCATAACTTCTACATTTTCAATTTACCACTAATTACTGACATAAAATACAGAAAGCAAAATCAGAGTCATAATCAAAACCTGTAGGTTATGGAAGTGCAATTGCGAAATTATAATGGATTTCAAGGATTTCTATTTTTATTTTTTTTACATAGCTGCTTAAGACCTTCGGCCTGCAACAGAATCAATAATTGCCTTTCTTGTGCAATTGAGTTTTACATATTTGTAACCAAATATTAACGAATTTCTAAGAAATAATCTCTACAGTCGAAATTAGGAGCAGCATCTGAATTGTATTTTGCAAATACAACTCATTAGGTAAACAAAAGTTGTTGGAATATTTAACAAGAAGATAATGCCGGAAAAACCACGAACTTTATTTAAGCCGAGACTTCATTTAAACTTATCCAACTATTTAGTCTTTCAATTTTTAATAAAATAATTGTGAGATCCAGATGTATTCACGCACACTGAATTCGATATTCAACAAATTTCAAACACTATTTATTTGAAAATTGACTAAAATTTGAAGTTGCTATCTGACATATTTCATTGAACGCCTGCAATTTGAAACATTTGTACAATTGGGTAAGGACCAACCTTGAATTATTTCATTTTGAATTTATTAGAATCTCAAAGCTATCAATGTTTCGAATTCGAGACACTACTAATTTGATAATTGTCTAATTCGTGAAATTCTTATAAAATCCGGAAACATTAAAGTCTTCCAACTCAAATTTCAAATTGAAATGTATTCTTCACCCAACTGTTTAAAAAAGTAATACGAATCTATTCAAGAATTATTCTATGATTTTCAATGCTTTTCCAAAAAAATAAACAATTTTGAGAATTTAAATTGGAAATTATTCTGTTCCAAGCTCTTTCAGTTAATAATTATACCGATTTGAATACTTGATTCCAAAATACAGTCTCATTTGCGTGGCCTTTGAATGAAAGTTACTTGTTTTAGAATTTCACCAATTCGAAATTGATTTTATTCAATAATGTTCAATATTTCAATTATTTTTATTCAAAACCATGATTGCTTTCGAATCTAATTCGAAAAATCTTCAAAAAAAGTCCTCAGAAATTCTACCCTTTATGTATATTCAGTAAATTTTGAAGAAATCTTAAAACGATATTGTGAAAAAAACTTCTGAAGATTATATTATTTTGCAGTTATCATAGTAAAGAGTCCGAAGGACGTTAATCTTGTTTGTCTGTCTTTGGTGACTTTAATGTTTTTGCCATGCTAGGTTTCAAAGGATTTAACAAATCGATTTAGCATTTGAGGCACTCTTTTGAGTCCAAAAATAAAAGTCACGTTCTTTAACGAGGTTAATCCATTAAAAAAATGAAGAGCATTTTCAAAATGAAAAACATAATTTTCCTAAGAGTTATTGTGTTAGATGACAAAATGACTAAAAATGATTTTACTGGCATTTCTGAATTCGAAGGAAATTATAAGATGTATATATGATTCTCACATTTTTTTAAAAAAAGCAAACGCTATCTTTCTACCATACTCGTACTGATAAGTTTCGTTTGGAATTTTTTGTGGATGCTAACATGATTTATGACTTCTGGAAGTGCTAGAATTATAAAAAAGTTCACAAACTATGAAATACCAGTTCTTTGATAGGACCTGCAATGTGAAATTGGAGAACAATGTTCAGTTCCGATTTCTGATAATAGTTCGGGCGGATTTTGAATTACAATTTTGTATTTAAGTTTCGATGTTATATTAATATGACATAATCATCTGTACATAAGATCGACGTCATCAAAACAATAAACTTATTATTCGAGAATTTTTTCGCATACGGAACAAAATTTAGTAATACCTTTAAATTATATTTGTGGCTTTGTTGACATCGTTTTTATGTGCAGATGAGTCAACTTCATTTTAAATCATTTTAAAAGTATATTGAAATGAATGCATGAAAGTGTTTTCAAGTATTTGTAATAAACTTCTTTCCTCCTCACTGGATTGAATAACCTTTTGGAAATTCATCAACGCTTTCCAGCATAGCTAAATGAAAATAGCAAAATATCTTTGAAAAGTGATAGACAGTGTCTATGCGTGCTGAGGAATGTGGCTATTTGTAGGGAGATTTCGGTGCGAATAGTCTCTTTTCTAGCTCCCGCTATTCGTTATGAAAAAGTCCGGCTATTCGTGACGAAATTTCGGTGCACTTAGCCACAAACAAAATACTAATTAAAATGAATTTCATGAATTTCGAAAAACTTTGAGCTTTGAGTAGATAATCTATTTAACTA
The DNA here is from genome assembly GCA_032362435.1 of Melikaiella ostensackeni. NCBI lineage: Eukaryota > Metazoa > Arthropoda > Insecta > Hymenoptera > Cynipidae > Melikaiella > Melikaiella ostensackeni. Next base: position 7,022 of record JAUMHM010084697.1, read on the forward strand.
CGAGTTTTGCGAAAACTGAAAAAAAGAGAAGAATCCAACGATTAATTTTGGTCAACACACTCCTGAATGTCTCCAATCAAATTGAAAAAAACCGAAATGAAAGTAGATGTGAATTCGATCTGTAAAGTTTCCACTGTTTTTGTATTTAGAATTGTATGGTGCTCATTTTTGATGAGCACTTGCTCCCTCATTATGACTGTTTAGCAAATGTATTTGCTTCCTCATAGAGGAAGTAAAAATACAGAAATACAAGTAGGTCAATCAATTCGTGTCGAATCCAGGAGTCTCTTCTATTTTTGCATCAACGTTTAACTATGTTGATGGAAAAAGTTACACTGTGAAAAACAGATTTTTTAAATACTACAATTGACCAAAATGACCATTTATTACTTACTCTTCAGTAGAATGCATTGATATTATAAGTCAATCGATTCATTCAAACTCGGTGACTCGTTTTTATTCGTACATCACTTTGAATTATATTAATACAAAAAGTTTCACTGTGAGCGAAATTTCTTTAATATTATAGATGACCACATCTTCCTCACTTTTCAATAAAATTTGATAATATTATAGGTCAATTGATTCGTCACAAGACAAGGAATCTTTTATATTGTTGCATCAACTTCGAATTACATGAATGAAAAAAGTTTTACTCTAAAAAACCCACTTTCAAAATATTATAAAGTGCTAAAAAATTGTGATTATTACTTTTAGAAATGCTTTGGTTAGTTCTCAGATATGAGTTGTGAAAATAAAACCTCCAAATTTTATTAATTTATCTGAAATTGTCGTGAAGTTATCGTGTTCACAAGAAAGTGTGACACACACACATCCGGACAATTGATTACAACATTGTATTAGACATTTTTCAATTTAGGAACGTTGAGTTAAACGAATTTAAAATTTTTTCCAAATTGTTACCATCACAAAGCTTTCTCTATGAGGAAGCAAAAAGAAAGAAAAAAAAAGACAACCTACAAATCCTCTACGTTAGGATTTGGAGGTTTTCCTCTTTTTCTTTGAATGTTGGACGTTGAAGTAGAATTCAAACTCATTCATTATAAATTTAATTTCTTAAATTTTAAATAGTCTATTGTGTTATACATCATTCAATTCTAATTGTAATGTCAAAATTCAAAGTGTGATATAGAGAATTCTGATTATAGAGTTGAACTTTAAGAATTCAGATAAATAATTTATATCATTTACAGTATTCTATCCTGACCGAAGCAACCTTTCTGAATAAAATACAATATTATTGTTGCGTTTTAAAACAGAACTAATTTTCTGGACCTTTCCTGATTAGCGAACATTATTCCAGGACACTAGAATTAGCTAAAAACAAAGACTCTTAGGCCTGAAAAATATCTCATTTTAAATATTAAATACTTTAATCGTAAAGTATGTTAATAAAAAAATTCTACCTTTCGATCAGACTATGCGAGATACGAAAAATATGTTAAGAAGCAGAATTGTTTTCCTCAAGGAGATCTGCAATTTTTTTCAAATTTATGTGATTTGAGTTCGGAAGCTTTAAAAATGAATTAATTCAAATTTCAAACGTTAAAAATGAAACAATCCCAAATCATTTTATTTCTCATTATTATATATATTTATTAAATTCCTTCATTTTGACATTTTATTTTCATTTGATCATAATATAATTCAAAACAATGATTAGGGTAGACGCATTAGTTGTGTTCGCTGTACCGATAAAGCTATTCACTTATAAATTCAAATATTTTCAGTACACATGCGATTAAAAAGTTAAAACCCCTTGTGTGAATTTATTAGCAATTTAAGATGACGCTTATTCCAAATTTACTTCTTTATTTACGAGTTTTTAAAAGTTATCTTTGAATGACCGTCCCATAAATGCTTAGGGTGGCCCAAAATTGGTATATTTACTTTAGCTTGATACCAGGCAAAAAGTCGCGCATCTTTGTCAGAAAAAAGATCGATTTTGCAGCTATAATAATAAGATAGATAGTCAAATTATGATTTGGGAAAAAATTTCTTTTTAAATTATCAAATGGAATGAAAGTATCCTTATGAAGTAAGTTTTCAATCTTAAGAAATAGTATTTAAAATTTTGATATTACTGGACACTTTTTCCATTTTTATACGATATGGTTGGCTAACTAACTTCATCTTCGTTTTTCGACATCGGAAATGTGTACTAAAAGCCAATCTAATCCTCTAGTTTTTCACAAATTACAGACAGAATCCACTGTGAAGACATCTATTTTGTTTGTTCAAATTCTTTAATAAGCTCTTCGGCTTCAAATTAAAATTTGTATAATTTCCAATTAAAAGTCATGATAGTGAAGTAATTTATCTGAATTCTTTCAAAATTGAATAATTCTGTATTGGAAATTCATAATTTTCAATCGCTAAATGTTGTGAAAATTAAAAGTAAAGTTAATAGGTAAACTATTTTCAGTGTTTCTTTTCGAGCTTGCTGAATGCTGATTGCCCGAAACGTAGCATTATTTAATCTTGAATTTGAAAAAAATACCTTCGCTTTAAAAATGTTTAATTTGAAATTTTTCTGTTAGAAGACTCCAAAATAAAAATGATGTAGATTGGATGGCTTTTACTTTGGAATGGTGCAATTCTAGATGCTCTTGATTTGGAGATTATATAAATTCATACTATATAATTTTTGAGAAATTAACATTAATAACGTTAAAAATATAGAACTTCAACATTTTTCAACTTTGAAGAATCTTGAGTGGCCACACGGAGATCTGTTGTAGGCGAAAAAGTTTGCTGTTCAACACTTCATTGTATCTTGTATGGTTTGAATTCAATTTTTTTATTTTTAATGTCATTTTTCAACATAAAAACAAACACTTCGCATCTCATCGAAAAATCATTCAACGCAAATTTGTGGATGTAATTTAGGCGAACAGTTTTGTTACTCAACATTTCATTGTATCTCGTGTCGCTTTTCCAAGAATTTGATTTTTTAATTTTTAATGTTATTTTTTACGATTGAAACGAAGACTACGCATCCTATCAAAAAATGAATAGTAACAAATTTTGTAGATCTCTTTGTGTGAGCAATTTTTGTCTATTTTTTTCGTGTCTTGCCTAGCTTGACCGCGAAATGAAATTTTTTATATTTAGTTTTTTTTTTAACGCAGAATCGTTGGTAGGAAAGGCTGCTTAACGAACTCGACCTTTTTGTTCCCTTAAATTAAAAATATAGAACATCAACAACTTTTAAATTCAAAAAATCTCGTGTGGCCACCCTGAAAACTGTTTTAGGCAAAAAACTTTGTCGTAAAACATGTTATTGCTCCTTGTGTCGTTTTTCATAAACTAAAATTTTTTCTAATGGTATTTTTCACGATTAAAACAACAATTATGCATTTTGTCAACAAATGGTCAGGTAGAAGTTTCCAGAACTTTTTTATATGCATAATTTTGCCGCGTAACACTTTATTGTGTCTTGTGTCGTATTTCCAAAAATGTACTTCTTTATTTTCAGTGTAATTTTTATATTCTCATCAGATAGGGTATTAGATTTGTGTAAAATTTGACCACCCCCCCCCCCCCCCGTTTTCGTCAAATGTCCACGTTTTGAGACCCTCTGAACCCGAAAACCATGTTCTTACGACTGTGTCTGTCTATCTGTATGTATGTATGGCTGTAAATATGTATGTCTGTATGTATGTCTGTCTGTCTGTCTGTAAACACGATAAATTAATCTATTGGATTGACCTTTGTTACACTCTTTGAGTGTCGAAAACTTGAGGTTAAGTTCGTTAGCCAGCCATTTTGGACGGAAATTCAAAAAGTTGGGGCATTTTCAAAATTGTCGCGATCATTTTTTTCAAGATCAAAAAATTATATGTATAGTATGATTATTTTTAGTACTTAGGAAGCCGAACAATGTGTCTTAATGACTCTTTTCGAGTAAAAAAAATGTATGAGTGTTATAGTCTTTTCAAAATTCAAAGAAAAAAAAACAAAAATGAAAATTTCACGCCAAACAATGCACGATATGAAAAAACTCAGGAAGAGAAAAAAGTTGCTCTTTGCAAGCCCTACAAGAGTATCATAACAACTTTTCGAATTTTTTCAAGAAATCAAAAATTTAAATTTTGAGCCAAATAACTCGAGATACGAGAAAAAGTTAAGTAATCGAAATTGTTGCTTTTACGGAGACTGTAAGCTTTTTTCTAACCATTTTTTGGTAGGAGGCATAGTTTGTTTTTTAAGTATGCAAAATTATATTGGAATATTTCAATTGTAATTTTTCAGCCAAACGACGTGAGCCAAGGAAAAAAGTCAGAAGAGTAGAATGCGTGCTTTTAAAGAGTCGAATAAAACTGCTGTTAAATATTTCTTTATAAGACCAATCGTAAATCATCGAGATAATTTTTTAATCGTCTTTTCAACTATTTATTTGTGTATATTATACGGTGAGCGCAGAAAATCGAGCGCGAAAGGCGAATATTATGATGAGAATATATTTCTTAAGGCCGATGGAGCCTTGAGTAAATAAATTTTCTATTTCAATTGAAATCGAAAACAAATTTATTAATTTGTACATGAAGAACATATAATACCCAGCACGTAGTGCGAGATCCACATGTTTCGGAGGAAAGTACGCGCTTTATCAAAAAATCGTCAGGAAGAAATTTGTAGACGTTTTTAGGTGCATGATTTTGTTAACAGACATTTGATTTTATCTTGTGTCGTTTTCCTCCAAATTCAATTTTTTTATTTTAAATTTCATTTTTCACATTTAAATAATCTGCCCGCCTCGCGGGCACATTCTCATCGCGCGCAGCTCGCTTTTCTCGCAAGTTTGAGCGCGCCTAGGTCGCGCAATTCGGTCGTCGCGCTTCGCACTCGGTGTTATATGTTTTTGATGTAGAAATTACTGAATTTGTTTTTGATTTCAAATGAAAAAGGAAATTTATTCACTTAAGGCTCTATCGGCCTTAAGGAATACATTTTCATCATAATATTCGCGAACGATTTTCTGCGCTCGCCGTATAATATATACAAATAAATAGTTAAAAAGACGATTAATGATTACCTTAATGATTTACGATTGGTGTTATAGAGAAATGTGTAACGTCAATTTTATTTGACTTTTTAAAAGCACAAATTCTACTCTTCTGACTTTTTTCTTAT